>CM059867.1:47520948-47541886 GCA_030490815.1 Acer saccharum
TATAAAAAATAATATAATAATAATAAAGGAGGGAGAAATTGCTTTTAATATTGAAAAAGGAGAAGTAAAATCTCATTTGAAGAGTTTGTTGGCACCAAATATACTAATGTGGTTTATTTGACTTTAACAAATATCTTATTTGAAGAGTTTTTTGGTAATTACATTGGTTGACGTGTTGATGTGTGTGATGACCGATTGACCGGTAAGAATATCTAGGCTCTCATTTAATTCTCTCCTTTATCATATTAACCGGTCTATGCTATGAAGAAAAACTTGTATGGTACGATGTGCCACATTGAAGTAATTTACATTGGAAATACAGTATAAAAGCATATTTTTAAACTCTAATTCAACAAATTTCATTGAATATTCGAACATACCTCTTCGTCTGACCTCTAATGGAGGTCAATTTCAATTTCTATTGGCGGTCGAAATCAACCTCCATTGGAGATTGAAGTCGTTTGACCTCCGTTGGAGGTTGAAATCGACCTCCAATGGAGGTTGATGAAGATTGAAGAAGAAGATGAAAAAAAAAAATAATTGAAAATTTTCATTTTTATCCAATAGGTCTCAAAAATTAAGACCAAGACTTATTGGGTATTTCCTCGAATTATTTTGTAGTTTCCGAAACTTTTTAGGTATTTTCGAGACTTATTTCTGAGACTTATTTGGTATTTTTATAATTTTCGAGACTTATTGAATTTTGTCCAATAAGTCTCGGAAATTAAAAAATATCAATAAGTCTTGGAAATTATAAATTACCCAATAAGTCTCGGAAATACCAAAAAAGTCTTTGAAAGTACAAAATAAGTCTCGGAAATACCCAATAAGTCTTGGACCGAGACTTATTGGGTATTTGCGAGACATATTTTGTAGTTTTTGAGACTTTTGGATATTTTTATAATTTATGAGACTTATTGGATAAAAATGAAAATTTTCAATTTTTTAAAATTTTTTTATTTTATATCTTTTTCTTCAATCTTCATCGACCTCCATTGAGGTAGAACAAACCTCCAACGGAGGTCAAACGACTTCGACCTCCAATGGAGGTCGATTTTGATCTCCACTAGAGGTTGAACGAATAGACCTCTATTGGAGGTCAATTTGACTTCCAATGGAGCTTGATTTCGACCTATTTAGAGGTCCAATGAAGAAGATGAAGAAGAACAAAAAATTGAAAAACCGAAAAGTTAAAAGTTAAAAAAAAAGAAGATAAAATCAAAACTGTGGTGGCATTTTTTTTTTTCCGTTCACCGTAATAGGTGCTATTTAAACTTAAATTATTAAAGTGGTAATAGTCTTGCAAACCCACTTTAAAAGAGTGACTAAAACCTCTTATTTCCACGTCAAACCACTGGGTCAACCCCATATTGTCAAATATTTTTTTTTTATATAGTTCAAATAAAGTCAACTAACAACAAGTTGTTTTTTTGCTGATTTTTCTAACTTGAGGGTTTGATTTGATAATTCAACAAATGTTAGGGGTTATTTACAATTCTCTTGTTATATTTATAATTTATAATGTATTTCTTAGAAATCATAGTAAATCATTCCTTTTTTTTCCTAAAATTAAATTAATAATCTAATCTTAAAACTACTTAAATTATTCTTTCCTTTTTATATATATTGGACTGACCTAAGGGATTAAATTATACTATCCTAAAAAGGATAAAAACAACCCATAACAAATCCCATAAAATAAAAAATAATGCTACTTCGTCTAAATTTGATGTCTAAATGACGTGTTATCACCGTAATTCTTTTTTTTTTTTTTTTTTTTTTTTTTTTTTTTTTTTTTTTTTTTTTTTTTGGTATCCTTGGGTGTTCGGGCTAGCTTGCGCACACCTCGACTAATCCCACGAGGCCCTGAAGTTAATAGCCGGGTAAACCTCCAGTGGCCCCAAGAGAAACGTGGCCGCCAGGGATCGAACCCAGAACGTTCGAGTTTATGGTTCGCCCCAATGACCAGCGGCACAACCCCTTGTGGTTGAATTATCACCATAATTCATTCATTTAAATTGTATTAAGAAAAAATAAATAAATGATTTTTTTTTAAAAAGAAAAAAATAATCTATATCCAAATAAATTAGAATTGTTTTTTTTTTTTTTTTTCTAAATTAAAATCAATCAATCACAAAATACAAGATCAATTGTTTTAGGAATAATTTCTTCGGATCGCAACCTGCCAACCTCTTGGCAACCTGCCAATATTGACAGTTGCACATTTTATTTATTTATTTATATTTATTTTTAAATAAGTTGCACACTCAATCTGAACTTTATTATATATATTCATGCCCGTCTTCATCTATAATGCTCAAGGGCCTTGGCTTCCATTTATTGCGATTCATTATTAGTGAGTATTTTAATTGGTATAGTCTTAAAGCATCTCCATTACAAGTGTAGATCGTCTGTCAAAAATTGTTGACATGGCAACAATACCAAAAGACTTGCCTTCTATATGTCAGAAATGTATAGTTGATAGACAACTAAATCAACATTTAGGCTCAGTTCGACATTGCTTCCTGAGGTGTTTTTTGGAAAAGTTACAAAATGCGTAGCTTATCATTTTAGATTTTGGGAGAAGCCAAAAATGACCAAAAATGACTAGGGTGTTTGGTAAAATCTCAGGAAAGTGCTTTTGGTCATTTTTGCCTTCTCCCACAAGTCAAAATGAGAAGATACATTTTATAACTTCTCCAAAAAGCATTTTAGGAAGCAATGCCAAACTGAGCCTAGTCTCCAATGACCTTCTGTTCAAAATACATTTTTTTAATGACCTGTCTTTTTTATTTTATTTCTTTAACAAACAATATTATTATTTTAATAGAAACACCAATCACTTTCTATATCATAAATGTATTTGCTGAGTTAATCATATTGATAATGTCCAACAGACTGTCTAAAAGTAGACAGTCATGTTGACAGTGTTTGCTTATGTAATCTTTCTTGGGACGAACGCTATTTCATAATGCTCGTGCAAGCAGCGATCCGTTGCTCGGTCCTCTACTGAGGCCGAGTACAAAGCTGTTGCTCTTGCTGCCTCTGAAGTTCTCTGGCTCTCACTCTCTGCATCCATCCATGATGAACCCTGATAAAAATGAAATAGAACTTATTTTCTCTCGTAGAAACACTGATCTTTAGCTTTTCATAAGTGCAATTACTATTTTCTATAATGATTTTTTTAAAAATATTTTTTTAAATATAATACAAAAAAAAAAAAAAGATTTTTGATTTCAAATCTAAATCGATAAGTCTATCCAAACCAACCCGACCTTTTTGGATTGGTTTGAATCGGTTTGGAAAATCACATTAGTTTTGTTTGGATTGAAATGTAGCCCAACCGATCCATATTGGTTTTGTTTGATATTGAACTTCAGCCCAAACCAAATCGAAAATACACACCCCTAGTTAAATATGTGGTTTGCTCACATAAGGCATGGGATACGAAAGGTTCTAATTTTGTCATGGGTGCCTACATATATAGCAAAGACGTACCATAATTTGCTTTTTATCAAAGATTGTAGGGTTCCATAGGTTTGAATTTGTGTTCACATAATTTATGGGTTATCAAAAAAAAAAAAAAAAAATAACAATTGGTCATTTTGTGTTTTAACAACTATACAATCTCCAATAAGTCATTAATTTACCTAATCCAACTTGTTTCAATATCTTCTTGAGTAAAGGAAAAATAAATACTCGAACATGGAACATTAACAGGTCGAGTGAATGTTCTTTTCCATATACGTACTAAGCCAAGTTGGGTAGTGATAACAATATTATTAGAAACAAAGACCCTCTCTTGATTTGAATACTTAGCAATAAATTGATTAGCGGTATCAAATTTCCTCTTAACACATGCCTTTAAGAAGACCTTAATATATAATATTATTGATTAGCGGCAAAGTTTTAAAAAATATTTATTGATTAGCGGTCAATTATGGTAATCATATGTAGTTGTTTACCCTCATATGTGCTTGTATATAATATTATTTATTTCATGGACACCGGTTAATTATAATAATTAATTTGTTACATAACGAGGTAGAAAATGAATAAAAGAATTATCCTTTTTGTAAGCTTCATATGTTTTCTCTTGCGATGGAAACTTCATTGGACGAAAAATGAAAGGATAAATAAAAAACTTAACGTTTCTAAATTTAACTAGGAACTAAAATTTACGCATCATTATATTTGTTGCCCAAATGATACCACAAGTTAATTCATAGCAATCATATTAATTATGAGATAATATATGATGATGTGGCAGTTAAAAATTGGTTTGTCATATAATTCGAGTAAAAGTTTAGACTGTAAAATAATTTTTAGATAGAATAACATCACTGTTAAAATAATTCAGATATAAAACACTGTACTACCAGGACAGGTGAGATTCATATGAAAGAAGACCAATTCCACGTTTCAAAAATGTGTTGATGTAAGCATATGAAGAAAATTTCTTAATTTTGACAATTATCCATAGTAGTTAAAGACTGACTCATTGTGCACATTAAAAACAGATAACACCATTTAATCAAGACTTGGCTTGTTTCAATATCTTCTTCGAGTAGGGAAAAACAAAGACTAGTTCAATGAATTTCCCATCTATAAATAAACTTGCTTTGCCTTGCGACATTTCTCACCCCTCACCAAGGCAACAATACTTGCATAATACACAGCTTAATCACAATGAAAGGTGTTCAGTTTCTTGTGGCTTTTGTTGTCTTGGCTTTAGCTTCCTCATTTGCCTCTGCCTCTGACCCTAGTCCTCTTCAGGACTTCTGTGTAGCCATTGATGACTACAAGAGTGGTGGTATGTGCTCTACTCTTTCTATATATTAATAATTCTCTAGTGGTCCTAATTTGTTTAGTAACATTACAGAGATATGTAATAAATGTTTAGTTTTGTAACTAGCTATGTAATATTTACTTCTTCCATGCAGTGTTTGTGAATGGGAAATTCTGCAAGGACCCAAAGCATGCCACAGCAGATGACTTCTTCTATTCAGGGCTTAACATCCCCCAAAACACATCAAATCCGGTTGGCTCCACCGTGACTCCTGTAAATGTGGCTCAAATTCCAGGACTCAACACTCTTGGTGTATCCTTAGTCCGCATTGACTATGCGCCATACGGCCAAAACGCGCCCCACACTCACCCTCGAGCCAGCGAGATCCTATTTGTCCAGGAAGGCACTCTCTACGTTGGTTTTGTGACATCCAACCCTGACAACAAACTCTTCACCAAAGTCCTAAACAAGGGAGATGTGTTTGTGTTCCCAATTGGGCTCATTCACTTCCAATTCAATATTGGAAAAACCAATGCAGTTGCCTTTGCTGCTCTGAGCAGCCAAAACCCTGGTGTCATCACCATCGCCAACGCCGTTTTTGGGTCGGATCCTCCCATTAATCCTGATGTTCTGGCTAAAGCCTTTCAATTGGATCAAAATGTGGTGAAATCTCTTCAGGCCAAGTTCTGGTGGGACAACAATTAGAGAAATAATTATTAATATGAGAAATGTTGTAGTAGCAGCTCGTTTGAATTATAATGTTTCAGATCTTCTATAAATTATAAATTTATAATGTAATAAAGAGGGTTGTGTAACCTCAGTCAAAATATATATGCATGTCTTTTATGATTTTGTGGTTAATTTGTTGTCTGATTATTTTGTCTCTTCTCTTACTCTCTCCGTCATTGCTGACATACAATATTTCAATGAAATCTAAAATTTAAGATGAGTCATCTTGTTGACCACCATATATAAATATATAATATAGGCAGATAATGAAAATGCCCATTTGGAAAGTTTGATGCCAATCTCATTCAATCTTAAGTTGCACTATAACTTCTTAAAGAACTAAAGTTACTTCAAAAAACAAAATTGTAATTTTATTGAATATTTTTAATATTAAATATTTTTTCCAAAATGATTTGTAGCGATCATATTGATTGTAAGATTATATATCCACAATATTTTTCATATTATGGTCCGTGGCGGACCTAGAAATTTTGAATATATCTAAAAAAACAAATACTGAAAAATTAAAAACACAAGTAAAATAGATAAAATAAAACAAATAGAACACTTACTCAGATGAATTAAATATTCTTACATTTTAAAAAAAAAATGTTAAAAAATTAAATAAGAAGAAGAAAAAATGTTAAAAAATAAATAAGAAGAAAAACAAAATAAATAATGAAAAACAAATAGAATAAATTACAATTAGATTTTATAATAAGAAATTTTTTCTTTTTATGCATTTATAATGAATTCAATTTAAATTTATACAAACACAATTTATTAATAAATATTACTAAACATGTTTTTATATTTTTTATTCTTTAAATTATTGGTAAATTATTGATTTATTGATTCTAAATAAATTAAAAGTATAAAATAAAGAAAAATTATAAGGATAAAAGAAAATGAATCATAATAATAGATTGAATATTTTGATCCAATAAATTAAAATTTGAGATTTTATAGTTTATTTTTTTTGAAAGGCAAATTTATTAAAGGCAAGAGCCAACAACACAAAGGCTTAAGAAAAACCGCACATGATAAGTGTGAAGAGTAGTTGTACATCAGGTAAAGAATGCAGAGATGCAACTCTTACTACTGATGTATTAGATACAGGTCAAGCTCACTCCAAATCAGCTACTGCACCTACTAATACTAGAGTACCAAATGATGATCTAGTCACAAGATCATTACCACATTTCCGCAGTACTTCAAGAGTTAAAGATCGATCACAAGATCGTATCTCAGCCACACATCAGACCTTGAAGAGAACACAAATCAGTGGTTAGGATTCAATGAGTGCCTAACAGAATTTGGCACCAGAATCAGTTATTATCAGAGTCAAGTTTGCTATCAATAATCTGACCTGGCTAAATGATTGGCTCTCCTTAATTCAAGGAAAGTTGTTTATTGACATGTAAAAAGTGTGATCTCAAATTGTATATAAATAGTCACTGTATTCATTGATATTGTATTCGAGACTTTCAGTAAAAAATAGAAACAGAGTTTTCTCTTAAGCATTTCTTCAAACGTCTTCTTCATCTTCAATACAACTCCAATTTTCATTTCTTAACAATAAGAGCACAAAAAGAAGCTAAAAAACAACGCTTGCACCCTAACATAGAAAGCCAAAAGCCAAAACAAAAACACAAAGACAGAAGGGAACAGAGGAAAACCAAAAACAAAATAGCAACCAAGCCTCAAAAAACTGTGACAGAGGCAGCAACACTCCCCACAACCACTGTCGCTGAACTTTGACAGCGCAGCAAAAGAAAATAAAAGGAAAGAAATGAAAAACGAGAAGAAAAGCCCCAAAGCTCCATGCCGCACAAGCACAACAGGACAAGCACCACGCCAAAGCCCAAAATAGAACAACCAATCATAAATCACTCCAAGTTAAAACATCATTGCCAAACCGAGCCCCTTTCTTGGCCAACTGATCAGCAAGGGAGTTGAAGACCCTAGAGCCATAGACCACTGACATCAACCTACCATCGCCTAGAACACTCCGGATATCATAAATAGTTTGAGCATGCTCCACGCTACCAACACCAGCATTATTGATCCACCTGACGTATTAGATGTGTCAAATTAAAACTATTATAAATAATAAAAATTCAAAATAATAATATATAATTTAATATAAAATAAGAAAATGAAAATTTGATAAAGGAATTGAAAAAGATGGTAAAATAAATAAGACGTAAAAAATTACAAGATAAATTGAATTAAAAAAAATGCATTTGCTTGAGATGGGACTTGAGCTAAGTACTTCAAGTGTAAAGAGAAGATCCACTACGAGCTATGTTAAAGGAAATAAGTTGTAACTATTGTTAATGAATATGTATATATAAAGTATATACAAAATCAATTTTTCTAAAAAAAATAAAATTGAGTTAGGGCACGGGCCCTACCTGGTCTCCACGAGGGTTCGCCCCTGATTACGGTTAGTGATAATAAATAGGAAAATTATTAAATAAGTCTCAAACCTTTTTTTTAATTCCAAATAGTTTACAACTTTTCTATTATTTTTTACTAATATTTGAAATATGAAAAATATGGGAATATATAATCTCATAATCAATACTTGAAATTTAATTAAAAATGACTCCTATAAATATTTGATAAAATTTAATTCTAACATATATAATAAAAATAATTTAATTTTAAAAAAATTAAGAAAAAAAATCCATTAAACTAACATCCCTTAGTTAGAGGGACTTAATTGGTAATTGTTCATCTGTTAAATATATCCTCGAATATTCTTATATTTAGAGGATATCGACTATTTTTCTATTATTTTCACAAATATTTCTATAAATTTGTGCCCCATATTTTTACTTAAACATTTTTTTTTTTTTTTTTTTTAATGTACATGCTGCAGTGTGGCAACTCGAATCACCTTATTAGGCTGAATAAGCATCTTTCACCCAAGTAGCATTAAGTGGTCCAAACAAACATTTACTTTTGGGTAGGAAGAACAGAATATTGAATCAAAACCATATATTTTCTATTAAATATTTCATCGATTCTGTAAAAAAATAATTTAAAATCATAAATTATCAATATTAGATTTCCGCTGATCATAATTGAAAATTGCTATTTGTTCACAATTGGTGAAGCGATCAATTCAATACATTTACATGTGACGTGAAGTTTCTTGTTGATTGATATTAATTTGTGATTAATTATGTTTGTTACCTGTTGCTTTTGTAATAAGTGGAAATGGGAATAGCAGAATCATTCTTTGTGAAGCTATATATAATTTATGTTCATTCTTTCTATTATTATAAGGACAAATATTGAATACTTCCAATCTATTGACTACATTGAAGCCATCTCTCTCTCTCTCTCTCACTATATATAGTTTCTCACCTATAAACCCTTGATATAAGGTTATATACAAACCTATTTGTCAACCTTTGAATCAAAATCCCTAGGATGTTATGTAAGTGGTGGGCCAAAAGAGAGAACACATAACAATCCTTGGATTTTGATCCCAAAACTGACAAATACGTTTGTAGATGAAAAGCTCTAACTATATATATATACATATACCCACCTAGATAATTTTGCTCCAGTCAATAGAAATATTGAATTGGTCGTGAGACCACTTCCATGTCCAAAAAATATTTTTCTATATATATACGGAATATATGTTTGTGGGTGTTGAAGAATGGTTCATTATGGGAATAGATCATATATAATATTTAACAAAGTTGAGACCTGGCAAGCTTTTCATATCTGCTAGCAAATTAAGACCGGTTCAATCAACTCCATCTATACATAAGCTTGTTTTCCATGAAAGATTTCTCACTCCTCATCAAAGCAATAATAACACAGTTGAAACAATCACAACCATGAAAGCTGTTCACTTGCTTGTAGCTTCTGTCTTCTTGGCTCTGGCTTCCTCCTTGGCCTCCGCCTCCGACCCTAGCCCTCTTCAGGATTTTTGTGTTGCCATTAATGACACCAAGAATGGTGGTAAGTTTTTTTTATGTATATATAAATCCTACAAATTTATGCATGACATGTTATATATTATTTATGGCTGGGTAATTCTTTGTTTTTTTTTTTTTTTTTTATGTAGTGTTTGTGAATGGGAAATTCTGCAAGGACCCAAAGCATGCCACAGCAGATGACTTCTTCTATTCAGGGCTTAACATCCCCCAAAACACATCAAATCCGGTTGGCTCCACCGTGACTCCTGTAAATGTGGCTCAAATTCTAGGACTCAACACTCTCGGTGTATCCTTAGTCCGCATTGACTATGCGCCATACGGCCAAAACGCGCCCCACACTCACCCTCGAGCCAGCGAGATCCTATTTGTCCAGGAAGGCACTCTCTACGTTGGTTTTGTGACATCCAACGCTGACAACAAACTCTTCACCAAAGTCCTACACAAGGGAGATGTGTTTGTGTTCCCAATTGGACTCATTCACTTCCAATTCAATATTGGAAAAACCAATGCAGTTGCCTTTGCTGCTCTAAGCAGCCAGAACCCTGGTGTCATCACCATCGCCAATGCCGTTTTCGGGTCGGATCCTCCCATTAATCCTGATGTTTTGGCTAAAGCCTTCCAGTTGGATCAGAATGTGGTGAAATCTCTTCAGGCCAAGTTCTGGTGGGACAACAACTAGAGACTGCCCAATTCGGGATGGAGAGAGGCCTTCGTCAGGGTGATCCTCTATCCCCTTTTTTGTTTAATATCGTCACGGAAGGGTTGAGCAGTCTTCTCAGGAAAGCTTGTGGTTTAGGTTTGATGAGAGGGGCAAGTTTGGGTGGTAATGATGTGCAGGTTTCCCATCTGCAATTTGCTGATGATACTATTCTGTTTTTACAGCCTAATCTTGAGTATTTGTGTAATGCTAGAAGAATTCTTCGTTGTTATGAATTAGCGTCCGGCCTACGGATAAACTTTCGTAAATCATGTGTGGTTAGAGTGGCCAAAAATGGCAACAGGGAACATTGGTGGGCTGCAGCTTTCAGAGGTATAAGAGCAACTCTTCCTATAACTTACCTTGGGCTGCCTCTTGGAGCTAAATCTCGACTAAAATTTTTTTGGGAGCCTTTAATGAATAGAATTCAGAAAAGATTGGCTCCATGGAAACGTAAGTTTATTAGTAAAGGTGGGAGATTAGTTCTCATCAAGTCAGTCCTAGCAAGTTTACCTTCTTATTTCTTTTCGGTTTTCAAAGTTCCTACTGGGGTTGCTAATGACATTGAGAAGCTTCAAAGATCTTTCTTTTGGGGGGATGGTCTGGCGAAAAGAAAAATCCATGCTGTAGATTGGGATACTCTGTGTCTTAGTAAGAAATATGGGGGCTTAGATATTGGTAAAATGCTGGACAAAAATAGGAGTTTTCTTGCTAAATGGATATGACGTTTCGTTGTGGAGGAAGGTTATTTGTGCCCGTTATGGGGTTCCTTTTAACAGGTTGGAGTGGAACTGGAAGGTTCCTGCTGGGTCCTCCTGCTTTGCTTCTACTATTGCTAGCCTTTATAAAGGAAATACTCTTGTCTCTAAAGCTCTTAAGGAAGGTTTTAAGGTGGTGATTGGAGATGGGGCTAGAGCTGAATTCTGGGAGCTTCCTGGTGGTGATATGGCGAACTTAAGGCTGGCATGTCCTCGTATCTTTGCGTTAGCAACAAAAAAAACTGGGGTCATCCAGGATTTTGGGTCTTGGCATGGGTGTCATTGGAGATGGGTGATTGACCTGCGCAGGCCCATTTTTGACTGGGAGAGAAGGCAATGGGACATTCTTATGAGCTTTCTCGATAATGTGAAGGTTAAGAGGTCTGCTACTGACACTCTGGTTTGGTCCTATCGCCCGAATGGTAAGTTTACTGTAGGTTCTTTTCGTCTTTGTTTAGAATCTCCCACTCAAGATTTTTCTCAGCATCTCATGGCGGTTTGGCAAGGTTTATGTCCTCCCAAAGTTGAAATTTTCATTTGGCAAGCCTTAAGAGGAAGGGTTATGGTGGGTCAAGTTCTGCAGAGGTTTGATGTTGCAGTCCCCTCTTCCTCTTTTCTTTGCCCTTTTTGCACAAATGAGCTTGAGACTATAAATCATATTTTCCTGCACTGTCCTTGGACTTGGAATTTATGGACCATTTGTATGGGTTGGTGGGAGGTGGTGTTTTGTTCCAATTCCTCTTTGATGGAATGGTTCTTGGGCTGGTCCGGCTTGTGTCCAGAGGCGAGGTTTCGGCGTGCTTGGAACACTCTTTTTGCTGCTGTGTTGTGGACGATTTGGGAAGTCAGAAACAATCGAATTTTTAATGGTGCTAATATTATGACGGAACAGGTTTCCGACATCGTCAAGCTCAAATTAGCGTGGTGGTATAAGTTTCATGGTAAAGGATCTAAGCTTCCTATTTCTACCATGTTGTTAAACGTGCGGGATAGTTGCATTGACAGCAAGAAGGACAGACCTCTATGAGGTCAACTCTGGTCGCCGCCGGTAGGATCCGCTTTGAAATTCAACGTGGATGGTTCGTCTTTTGGCAATCCTGGAGCTGCTGGTGTTGGAGGTGTGCTGAGAGATAGTTCAGGCAAAGTTGTGGGGATGTTTTCTGAGTTTGTAGGCAATTTGGATGCTATTACAGCAGAAATTCTTGCTATCCACAGAGCGGTTTCCTTAGTTGCTACCACAAATGCTCTGTATGATAAGGAAGTGGATTTTACCAGTGACTCAAAATCAGCTGTTGAGTGGATTAATTCTAATGATGTGGGGAATGTGTATCATCTTCAATTAATTGCGGATACGCACGACCTCATCCACTCTTTACCGAATTCCCGACTAATTTTCTACCCTAGAATTTCTAATTCGTTCGCGGACTCGCTGGCTAGACGAGGGGCTAGTAAGATGGGTTTTAATCTCATTTGGGATTTTCAGTAGGTCGCTGTTCTGGTTTTTGGGGGTTTTGCTTTGTTTTTTCGCCAGTTGTTTCGTGTTTTTCTCGGTGCTGCGTGGTTGCTTTTGTTTGGGTTTTGTTTTAGTTTTCTTTTGTTTGTGTGGTTGTTGTGCTGTTGTGGGTGGCGGGCTTGTGTTTGGGTGTTGGCGTGCTGTTTGGTTGCTGGTGGTTGTTGTTTTGCTGCCTTTGTTTGCCTTTTTGGCTGCTTTAATAAAATTTCTCATTGTTCAAAAAAAATAAAATAAAATAAAATAAAATAAAAATAAAAACTAGAGAAATAATTATTAACATGTGAAATGTTGCAGTAGCAGTTTGTTTGAATTATAATGTTTGAGATCTTCTACAGTTCTGATTAAATTAAAAATTTATAATGTAATAAAGAGGGTTGCTTTGTGTAACCTCAGTCAAAATATATATACATTTCTTTTATGATTTTTTGGTTAATTTGTTGACTGATTATTTTGTCTCTTCTCTCCCTCTCTTCGTCACTGCAGACATACAATATTTCCATAATATCTAAATTTCAAAATGAGTCAAATTTCAAAATGAGTCAGCTTGTTGACCACAATATATAAATATATAATATAGGCAGATAATGAAAGCGCCCATCTGGAAATTTTGATGCCAATCTCATTCAATCTTAAGTTGCACTATAACTTCTAAAAGAACCAAAGCTACATCAAAAAAACAAAATTGTAATTTTGTTGAATATTTTTAATATATATATATATATATATATATTTGAACAACAGATTTTATTCATAAAAGAACAAAGGTGGCGTTTGGTTAAATGGCGAAATGGTAATTGGAATGGTAATGGGAATGAGAATGGGAATAGAATGGAAAATTGATTTCTTTGTTTGGTTGGGACTTTAGAATTAACATGTGAATCAGTATTATTTTGTTTGGTTAACAACTAAATGGAATGGAATTAACTGTATTTTGACCACAATACCCTTAATTATAAAACATTCATAATAACATGATATATTATGGATAATAATAATAATAAATTATAAAAGTATATATAATATTATATATATTATTATAATATATAACAAATCATATAAAACATATTATATATAAAAAATATATATTATAATAAAATAATATATATTTCATAATAATATATATAATATAAATATTATTATATATATTTTAATATATGTTTATATATAATATAATATATATAATATATATTATTTATTAGTAATATTATTATTAATACGAATATTATATATTATTATATATAATATATATTATATAATATAATAAAATATAATATATATTTTGGATAATAATAATAAAATATAAAAGTATATATTATATGTAAGGATTCCCGGTTGTTGATTGGGTTATTTCGTGGACAAACCACATATTGGGGTTTATTGTGTAAGGGTAATTTAGGTGATTGAGGATCAAGCTCAAATGCCCTTTCAAGACCTCAAGGGACAAGCACGCCAAATGTATAGTCTCTAGTGTTTATTTTTCTTTGAAGAGATTAGTTGAACACACACTTAGCATAATAGCATTTGTGTGCATTCTCTTCACATGTCACATTCCACACTTGCACTTCCTTATTATATTTTTTTTATGTGTGGATTTGTCCATAGATGAGTTCCGAGTGATTCGGAGACTTGTCTATATGTTTCGGATGATTTCCGAGACATTTGGGACATTCCGTGTTTTTATCGGAAACCGAAATTCAATTCCGAGCTTAAATTGGAAAGTTATGTAATTTTTCATATTTATAATTGCGTTTGGGTTAATTTTCCGAAGACAGAATTGAATTCCGAAATTCAAGGTCAACTGGACTGAAGAATGCTCGGGTCTGAAGTCAGCTTAGTGTGGCATGATAGCCACAACTAGCATAGGGTGGCGTGTGAGCCACGGGCTCCCCACGCCCAAACATGTTCTCTGCCCGTGTTGGTCAAACGGTGCACACATGGCACATACCTGATTTGCATTTTGTTTTTGTTTTTCTCAAAGCAATTTATTGTGTGCATTAAGTTCATTGTAAGCTCTTATGTGTTGTGTGTGTATGATGCATGAGTGGAGTTGACTTATCAATTTATTGGACTGCTTCACTTTCTCTCTTTGTGCTCACCTCACAGGATTATTTTGATTTTGTTTTATTCTCTCAATGATCCAAAAACGGTGCGTTTTGTTTGTTTGTTAAAAAATATAAATATATATAGCAAAACGGTGCTTTGTTTGTTTGTTAATATATATATATACAGAAATTCTATTATCAGTTCGAACTGACAAAAGTTATATCAATTCCTTACATGTGGGCCACTGGATTTAAATACTTTAACTTGACTGTATGCACTTGTCAGTCAAAGTATTTAAATCCAGTGGCCCACAAACAAGGAACTGATATAACTTTTGTCAATTCGAACTGATAATAGAAAGACTGTATATATATATATATATATATAAATAAAAGTTGTGCATTTGTTACTTTGTTTCACTTTAATTTATATATATATATATATATATATATATATATATATAAAAGGTTTAGTTTTTGGTGACCTAACCTGATATATGTATATATATATATATATTTTTTCTTCCTCACTTGGCTACACACACATTTGAGAGACAAATATCTTCAAGTGAGAAACTCCCAAGAACTTGTCTTTAACTCTCAAAACTCATTTTCATATGCATCAAAATATCATCTAAGCATTTTCTAGCATAGTTAGGATGTTTACTTGCATGGGTCTTGGTCAACACACTTCCCTTGGTATGTTCTTCACTATTATCATTTATAATTAGTGTTTTATTTATCAAGGCATCTATTTTATTATTTGCATGTTCTTAGATTAACATCTAATATTCAAAATAGAGATTGTTGTGTTTGACATGATTGAGTGTTGTATTGTGATAGCTAATTAGGTTTTTGTATAAGCTTGATTAGCTAAGCTATTTGACATGTCATTTAGTTTTAATATCTAGGATTGTTCTAATTGCTAATTTATCATCTTAGATAAGCATATAGGGTTTCCCTTGCTCTATGTTGCATTTGGATATTCATATATTCACTTAGGGTGTTAATCTCTTCATTGAGAACATAAGTCTTGTGTGTAGCATCCGGGATTAGGTTGCTTAGATCGCAAGCATTCGAACTAGGTTCACTCATACCGGAATTAGGTAGGTGTGTGATTACTTCCGGGATTAGGTTGTAATTTTCATCACTTAGTGGATTCGAGGTTCGGGTGTGGCTCACTTATTAGCCTGTGGTTTTTCCCGTGGTTTTTCTCGTGAGGGTTTCCACGTAAAAATCAAGTGTTATTTAATTTCCGTATTTTTTACTTGATTTAGTGCTTTATCTAGTTAGAGGTAATTTCATAATATTGACTTCACACGAAAAATTGGGTAATACGTTTAAAATCTATTCACCCCCCTCTAGATAGTTTTATACACACCGTGCAATATTTGTTTCATTATATATATAATTATATATTATTTAATATAATAATATATAATATAATATATATATTTATATATATTATATTATATATTATTATTATTATTATTATTATTATTATATTATATTATATATATATATAATATAATAATATATAATATATATATAATATATATATATATATATTATATAATATATATATATATATATAATAATATATAATATATATATAATATATATATATATATATTATATAATATAATATATATATAATATATATATATTATATATTATTATATTATATATATATATATAATATAATAATAATAATAATAATAATAATAATAATAATAATAATAATATATAATATATATATTATATTATATTATTATATTAAATAATATATAATTAAATGTATAATATATACTTTTATATTTTATTATTATTATCCAAAAATATATATTATTATAATATATAATATAATATAATATAATATAATAAATATATAATATATATAATATATATTATATTATATTATATATAATATAAATATATATATATATTATTTAATATATTAATATTACATATATTATATTATATTATATTTCAATAATACATATATATATATATATATATATATATTATATAATATATGTAATAATATATATATATTATATATATTTATATATCGTTATATATATATTATAATAATATTATATATAATATATAATAATATAATATATAATACATATATATTATATTTATATATCATTAATATAATATATAATGATAATGTATTATTTTTGGAAAGGAGGGTATTTTTGGAATGTAGTTTGTGCATATGAGGGCTTTTATGGAATAAATTTTTTACATTGGAATGGAATGGGCATTCCATTGGTTTTTGGATGGAATGCCCATTCCACCAAAATGGTGGAATCACCATTCCAATGGAATGCCCATTCCATTGGATTTTAACCAACCAAACATATGGAATTGATTCTATTCCATTCCATTCCTACCCATTCCAGCCAACCAAATGCCACCAAAGAGAGAACACCAAGCACGAGCCAAAGCCAACACCCAAAAGCCAGCCCTAAGGCAAAACAGCCAAGAGACCAACACCACCCACAACGACAACCCCAAGCAAGAAAAAACACACACCCCAAAAGAAAAAGAACAGAACATCGGAGAAACAAAAATAGAGCAGAGGAAGCACAAACACAGCCCAGCTAAAAAATGAAAACTATAATAACACACTAACACTAGGGGTCACCCCACTCAATAGATTCCCCGCTAGAGGCCAAACCCCTTTTAGCTTAAGAGTCCGCCAAAGTGTTCAAAGCTCTTGGATTGTGAATCATAGAAGTGTTGCCTAGCAAAGCCTGATTAGAGCGGATGTCATAAATCAAATCCAAACAATTAATGTTACCGAAGCCATCATTGTTGACCCAAGAAACTGCGACCTTGGAATCGCTCGATAGCAATTTCCTTCCCAAACAAAGAGGCATTAGAAGCACACAGAGAGCAGGCTTTTTGAATTGCCAAGACTTCAGCTGAGATTGCATCCTGGAAACCAACATAAGCGGAGAAAAGACACAACACCTTCCTTTTAGAATTCCGCAAAACACCCCCAATCTCCGCAGGACTTGAAACACCTCTTGACGATCCATCCACATTAAATTTCAGAGCTTCGAGAGAGAAGGGGGAATCCACACTTCAGCTTTGGTACTCTTCAGAGGTTTGACATCAACGCAACAATCCTTCAAATTTTCTAGACTAAGAGTATCGTGGGCTAAATTAACATCCACCAAACCAAGGTCTACACACACACCTAGGCTTTCAAGCCTTTCTGAAAACAAGGGTTATCACCAGAAAGGCCTAAAGCCACCTTTATGGGCTTGAGAGACCCACAATCCTCTATACCTTTTTCCACAACCGACCCAACCACTTGGTCCATATGAGGCCTATCAGACTCTGAGATGTTAACACCTCCCTTATCCCTTTGTCAACACCACCTTTTACCTAAAAAAAAGCCCCTAGCTCCCTGCTTAACATAGTCACGATTGACCACTAACTTGTCCTTTACACACCCAAACAAGTCCCTTCTCAGGCCTAGCTTACCACCTTTATCAGAACATTTCCAATGCAAGTGTGGATTGTTTGTCAAAAATTGTTGACATGGCAACAATATCAAAAGACTTGCCTTCTTTATGTCAGAAATGTATAGTTGATAGACAACCAAATCAACATTTAGTCTCCAATGGCTTCTATTCAAAATAGATTTTTTTTAATGACCTGTCTTTTTTATTTTATTTTCTTAACAAACAATATTATTATTTTAATAGAAACACAAATCACTTTCTATGTCATAAATGTATTTGCTGAGTTAATCATATTAACAGTGTCCAACAGACTTATCTAAAAGTAGACAATTATGTTGACAGTGTCATTTTTTTTTTTTTTTTTGCGACCTTAGCTTGATATTGAATGGAGAAGGTTGCATTGAAGAAGTATATTTGAACTCAATGTCTGTTCATCCTAGTTGACATCCAATTTTTCATAATCCACATCTGCATTAGAGATGTTCTTATTACTCACACGAAATCAAATTCCATCTTTTCAACAAGTAATCCAAGATTTTTCTTGTTCCAATATAATTCTTGTATACCAATGGTAAAAAGCTTTAAAAAAGAAAAAGAAAATAAACCACCTCCACCACAACACCGACTTAAGCCTAAAGTTAAGGAGTTAATAGAGTTAATAACTATTAAGATAAAAATAAATAAACTATAAAAATTATTAACAACTAAATGTCTAAATTACTTTAGACATAAAAACATGATCGTAACATTCATCTTCTTTTTTCCCCTTAACCAATCTTCTCATTTACTATCAACATCTTTTGGACTCCTTTTTGAGAAAGTAGAAGATTGTGTCAAAGTCTTTGCTAATGATTTTCAGGACACCTGATGGTCACAATACTTCACTTGCCAAACCTCTGATGAAGAGGAGACTATATAAAATCGGTTATGTTTCTTGTTGTGATGGAGATGCTAGTGGCTATCCAAGAAATAACTCCTTTTCAAATGAAGACAAGCCATATATTTCTAGAAAATAACATTACGTGACACAAGAGAAGGCAAAATATGAGTCTTCTATCTATTTTTCTCTATTTTGTTAAGGTAAAATGGCATGGGGAGTAGTTTAATTAATTCGACATGGCACTTAAAAATAATTGATAAGAGCCCTTTCATTTTTTTTTTTTCAGACTTAAGGATGGGAAAAACAAACAAGAATGACCCCAAAGTGTAACAACGTAATCAAGGGTAATATATATTGGATTTTTTTTTTTTATCTATTACTAAGATTCGAAATTGAGGAGAGACGTATGAATCGAACCTAGCCACACCTTTTGAATGTAGGTGTAATGGTTTACCACAGAGTTTTTTCTGTTAAATTTATTATTACCCCCAAATTAAACACAAACGGAAATAGAGAGAGTTAGGTGCTGTTTTTTGAACCATTTTTTAAAATGGTTTTCTGTTTTAAAAAATAAAAAACAACTTTCATGTTTGTTAGGGTGCGTCCTGTAACGTTTTTCAAAACTGTTTTGTTTTGTTTTCCGAAAATAAAAATGAAAATAAAACGTGTTTTTTGTTTCAGTTTCGAAAATCCAAAAACGCGTTTGGTAGCATATCCTAGAAGCTTTATTCTGAATATAAAAACTTAAAAAACGTGTCTGGTAGGTTATTCGAAATATATTCAAAAATTATAATGAGCTGATTTTTTTTGGGGGTAACATTTTGCACGTGCCAGCGGATCAATGAAAAAAAAATTGGAAAATCCATTCGAAAAAAAAAACCAAAAACTGGAAAGATCCAATGCCTACACAAATATAATTGCTGAGCTAAGAACTCAACTATACTCATTTTATTTTAATGTTAATGCTTGAATACAGCCCAGTTGCTGGAAATATCTCAAGACCAAATCAAAAAAAAAAAAATATTTCACCTGGTCAATTGACCAATCTACCTGCTCCTGTTCAATTTCAGCTCGCGAAAATGGAAGGGCACATGCTTATGCTGGTTTGATTGTGAAATGTCCTCTCAACATTTCTTCATATGGATACCCAGGACTCAAGAATAAGCTATTTTACCAATCTTCAACCACTCAATGAACCCAGTTGCTGGAAATCACAAAATATATATCTAAAGAACAAATGGTCCAAATCTATGAACAAAAGAACCCAAATTCATTCTACTCGAGTCTATCATTGTAAACCCAAATCAAATCTCCAATTAAACTGAAGATACAATAACCCAACAACCAAAAATAAGAAAAAAAAAATGGAAGGAGCCCGTCGATTCTCTCTTCGAGGAGGCTATCGGCGGCTCCAACGCCGGAATAGGTGAGATCCTCCTCCAGCGACACGACACTCGACACTAGGCGCCGATCTAGCCAGATCTGCATCGTCCGGAAGAGGATCTCACTCCCTCCGGCGTCGGCTCATGGGAAGTAGAAGAAGAGCTGCACCCTTTTTTTCAGGGAGAAGAAGAAAAAAGGAAGAAGAAGAAGAAGAAGAGAAAAAGAGGAGGAGAAGAAGAAGAAGAAAAGAAGAAATACTTGTGAGCTGTGATGAACGAAGTAGAAAAAAAAACTAGAAAAATTAGTTAAAAACAAAACGAAAAACAAATGAAAAACATCAAAAAGTTGTTTGGAAAATTTTCACTTTTAACCTGTGTTGTTTTGTTTTGAAAATAAAATGAAAAACAAAATCTGAAAACGGTAACGTATGCGTATTTCAAATCATTTTCAAAAAATGAAACATGAAAATAGGCCGAAAACACGATACAGGACAGCCCTTAATGTTTTAGCAAATATGTTTTGAAAACAAAAAATAACCTTTTGAAATCTTATAACTAAAAAGTTAAAAACAATTTTTTTTTTTGTGTTTTCACTATTTTCAAAAACATCATTTCAAAACAAATCAACTTTTCCCTCTAACAACTATATTTCCCATTTTAAAAATAATAACCAACCTTTTACAATCCTTTTCTGTTTC
>CM059867.1:47542386-47789886 GCA_030490815.1 Acer saccharum
TTTGATGTCAGTGATTGATGGAACTACTATCCATAGACCAAGCATTGTTAGCACACTTAGTACAATAACATGCAAAAAATAAATTTCAGATTCTTTTTTTTTGTTTTTTTTTTTTGTTCCTCGTTAAATTTTACATGTTTTTCCTTCATCTGCAATATCTTTCAATTTGCCAAATTTCTTGCAATGATGTCGAAATGAACGCATTACAAAAATTTAGAACAATTATGGCCCATTCGGTAATGTTTTTGTTTTCTATTTCTGTTAATGCTAACAATTGTATAAGTGGTAGACAATTTAGTATATTATTTGAATTCTATAAATAATTTAATAGGTAATATGAATTATAATTATAGATGTCTATAAATAAATTTTGATTTTTGATTTGAAATGTTTAGTTGAATGATATTAATTTTAAATTATATAATAATATATACAGGTGATGCATCATGTATCGAATGTACCTTAGATCTGCTTTAGTAACTTAATCTACAATAAACTAGTTCATAAAGATTTATGCTAAAAATTTTTTAAAAGATACACAAAATTTATTAAGATCTTTTAAAAAAAACAAAATTTAGTCATGCCTCAATCTCAATCATGAAATATTGTAATAGTTTAAAAAGGTAAAAAAAAAAAATCGGTTGGCAAAGTGGCGTGCCCGGGCAAAGCAGGACCTTTGTTCATATTGGGTCAGTCCAACGGCCAAGCAGGCCCAGAGAAGAACAAATAGTCATCAAATCGTTGACTTTTGATAGATGACCGTGAGTCAACAATTGTTCTTGTTAAAAGGATGTCCTGTCTTTGGAAATCTGTGGATTCAATAGCTTTCCTACTGGCATCGAGGATATTGTCGAGCATACGTAATATTTTTTTCGACTGAGAATATGTTTATGAGGAACTTGTCTGACTTAGATGCAGACATGACGAAGATGAAAGGTTGTTGGTTACAGAAACATTTCCTGAAATGGAGAGACTCTTCTCCGATCTGGCTGATGTTAAATTTGATTGAAATCTGAAGATTTTAGGGGTTTTGAGCCTTCCTAATTTTAAAAGTTTATATGAGTGGTCAAGTGCAATCCTTGGATTTCAAGAATCTCACAAGCTTGCATCAGAATTGTTGTCTGCTAATCAAATTTGTGATAGTTTGAAGCAGACAAGCCTATGTTGTCAAGTTACGACGTGGCCTTATTTGAAGTGTGGAGTTGACAAGCTTTGAGGCTACAATGCTGATTTTACAAAACAGAACGTCCAAAGCTGCCAGAAGGATTAAAGTCTCAAATCTGCAGAAATTGCGAGGAGTGAAAATGATGAAAGATTGACACATGAATTTCAGGTCTGTAGTTCTGCGAAATGAAAACTATTGAAGAGTAACTATAGAAACATCAACCTCTTGGTTTGGCCCTTGCATTGTTTAATTAATATGCATCTTTGTCCTTATTTTGTTAAAAAGATCCAGGAGCCACCCACAAAGCAGCCCCGACCCAAATTTATTATGTCCTTATTTGTTATATGCACATGGTTACAGGATCTATTATGTGTTTCTAGTTCCACGCTTTCGACTAAAACTTCTGCATTTATAAGTTACCTTTCTCATATGTCATCGATTGAAAATTCTGCATTTATTATCTACTATGCTTTGCACAAGTATAAGTTACCTTTCTCATATGTCATCGATTGAAAATATTTTATACTTAAAAGAGTATTGGCATGAATGATGCATCAATGAAATAACAGTCTCAATTTTTAGCTGTATATGCAACTATCTTTGAATCGTTACGCTTGGCTTTTTCACATGCAAATGGCACACCAATGTAGCTACATTCATATAAATATGAAACAGAACTCAAACTAGGAATTACAGTAGCCAGGAAATTCATAATTATAGAAAAACTTGTAGACATAAAAATATATAGGTAGAAATGACCAAAAGAGTTCATGCTGCTCTTTGCTTTGATTCCTTTGTTCGAGACCTTAGCAAGCCACACTCCACTATCACATGGACAGAAAGTGACCTTGGGGCATTTGAACTTCTCAAAATATTTCAAATGTGGGAAATCTTCCTGCAATTCTCTCCAACTAACTTTTAATTCATTCAAGTACTTAAAACGTAAGACCTCAACTGCCCACTTCTCATGCCCCTCTTCTACTTTACCCAGGCTATTGAGTCTGCCTCCTCTGATATAGAGTTTCTGAAGGCGTTTCATGTTTTCAGGACTTAGCGAACTGGGTAGAGTTTCATGGGGGAAACATTGGAGATCGAGTTTCTCTAGTTTCTTAGGAAATCCTTGATTCGCTTGTTCAAACGCAGTTGATCTTTTGAGCATGGTCTTACTCCGTTTAATAATACCTGCTTTAGCTGGACCTCCTTTTGGCTTTTTGTTATTTTCACTGTCGTCTGCCTTGTTTGGTCCTGTTGCCTCGTCATCCTGCTCTGGCCTTCTGTGTTCTTCTCTTGATTGTTGACTTTACTGCACTCTTCTCCTTCTTTTTGATCTCCTTCATCGCCTTTATTTCTTGCTTCACCTCTCACTTCTTTGGAATTCTTGTTTGGTTTGGCTTGTAAAGATTCCCCTCCCCATGCTACTTGCAGCTTTAGAAGCGCTTCAAATTTTTGGAGCGTAGCGAAAATTTCTTCCAACGAGAAAGCCACACTATTCACGTTGATGCTTAGTTTCTGTAGCTTTTCTAATCCTGCAAGTTCGGCAAGGGTACAAAAGCTACCGTGTTTGGCATCAGTAATCACAAACCCCTTCAAGACCTGGAGTTCAGATAGCGATAGCAGCTCCTTAGGCATGTAATCTAGCAAGTAGCACTCGGATATATCCAAATTGGTCAGCATCTTGAGTGAGCCTACTTGTTTGGGAAGGTTCTCTAGATTGTAACAAGCTCTGAGATCTAAGATCCTCAAACTTCTGAGCCTTGAAATGGAACTCGGAAGCTCTCGAATACCTGAGATTCCATGAAGACTAAGAAGCCTTAAGCCTTCCATATATTTCAATCCCTTTAAGAACTCAGTGCTTTCTACTTCAATGTGACATTTCTCTTCTGAGCTCTGCAACCTTTCTAAATAAAGAGAGCTCTGCCACCTTCCTAAATAGAGAACTCTGAGGCGTCTCATCTTTGAAAACCACTCGAGTGTGAAATCAGGAAACCGGTTACTGACATTGAACAATGTTTTCAGTTTGTCCAGATTCTCTGTTTTCAGTTTGTCCAGCTTCTCTGTTTCTAGCCATTGAGCATTTACCAAACATGCCCTGTCACACGAAAAAAAGTTCGAAGTGGGGTTTCCCTCAGGATTGTAATCAAAGAACCCAGCTTCTTTGGCAAGCATAATCACTGCAGAATGTACAAACGTGTGCATTTTAAAGCTGTTGGCTACCATTCTGTATTTTCTGTTTACAGGTTTGATAAATCCCTTCATCACAAAGTCCTCAAGAATTTCATGAGCACTATCCTCAACTGTCTTCTCCTCGTCTAATAAGAGTCTCCGTTCCACCAATGTACCAGCAGCCTCTTCTATTACAGCATCTTCTGGGAACACTGCAAAGCACAACAAACACAACCGCAATCTGATATGTAAGCTCTCAAACATCACCTGGAATTCTTTGAAAAAGGAGCTTTGCCTAAATTGGTTTCCTGTGTGAATGTTAGGCAAATCATCAGTAGCACTGTTGGGACTGGATCCAATACTTTTTGGCAAATACCGATTTGCATCAGATTTGTGGAAGAAATTATGTGCAATGATGAAATCTTGATCTTTAAGTTGAAGAGTTCCTTTCTGATTTCATGAAGCTTGGGTTGAATCTGCTCAGTCTGAATGGAGCCATTGGATGCTTGTGTCTGCAAGATGTTTTTTAAGCGCAAGTTTTCTATGCTGCACTTAAGAGTTTCGATTGGTTTGCTAAGATCATCTTCAAACGCTTTGAGTTTGGTTAATGCACTTTTCATATAATTCAAATCATTGCATAATTTCTTGAGCGGATTGATTGCTTGAAAGCAATCACTGTTCTGATTATTGCTGCTGTTTGTGCTTCCGTCGTTCTCATTTTTCTCCTCCTCCTTGATCCTGCTCTTTTCTTTTCTAGTTTTATCCCTCAACCTCGCCGGCAGGGATGATTGGAAACAATTCCCCAAATCCCATTTTGAACTGTCACCTTCATCTTTCTCCTTGTCGTCTCCTTGGTTAACATTCTGGTAATTTTCTTGTATGGAAGCTGCTGGAAAAAAGAGCATTGCTTCCGAGAGATTATTATGCAAATTGGATATGGTTTCAATGAGTCCTTGGATCGTCAGATTCTCGCTAGCATTTGGTTGTGAAGCCATGATTGAACACCGCAGCTGGGAAAGGGAAAAATAGAAAGAAGCAGTGAAAATTAACTTAATTTTGATTTACTTAATTATCTTCACTAGAGGCGGAGATAGTAGATAGGACTTTAACTTTTGCACAGACAGGAGGGCCACGGTCCCAACAAAAAGCAACGGCTCTGATTTGTTTCACTCTTAGCTGGAATTGGTTGGGAGGCTCTCCACTCAAATCCTGACTTCTCTGGAATAGAAGAAGCCTCAAAAGACTTTCGATAATGGCTCAAGAGAGTGTAAAGAATCAAAGAGATGGATCTAGCAATGGCCGAGACGAGAAAGACAAAGCAACATTCGGTCTACCCTTTACAGTCAATTTGAAGATTTGCTTGAAGAAAATAAGAAATCATCTGTGGAGAAATTACTATTGAAAGGGCTTAATCAACTCATCAAGTTTTACCAGAATTCCGAGTGCTACCAAGGAAGTACTTCATCGAATAAGATCGAGGGTGAACTCCAAAACAACGAACGAAGTTCGTCAAATGATAGAGAGTTTTTCCGAGAGAGATCTCAATCATCAAAAGGATCATCTACTGTTTATGGTTTTGAAATGAAGTGTTGTCACTAGAAAGAATGCTTCTCAAGAGTGGGAGTGATGATCAGTTCAAGGCAATTGCGGTTGTTGGGATGGCTGGTGTTGGAAAACAACATTGTGCCAAGAAGTTTTCAACAAAGAAGAGGTAAAGAGACACTTTGTTCCTAGGATTTGGGTATGCATGTCTAGGCAGCCAAATGATGATGAGAACTTTAAAGCTGTAATCGTTAAAAGAATGCTGGAGTGTCTTGGAGTAGACGATGAAGTTATCAATTCCATTCCTAAAGATCACGAAACTCAGTGGACTAGTGCTCTTCATCTTGAATTGATGACCAAGAAGTATCTGATTGTTCTTGAAGATTGTGAGGAAACAGACGAGTGGTACGAAAAGCTGTATAACAGCTCAAGCAATGGTGAAAAATGGGGTGAACAACTTATCATGGATTTCCAAAGGGATATGGGGGAGCAGTGATCGTCACAAGTAGGAATGAGGAAGTAGCTAAAAGATGGTTGGGGAAGAAAATCTACTTCAACTTCAGCCCCTTTCGGATCCGGAGAGCTGCTGGTCAATTTACAAGGACTCGGCTGTAGCAGAGGGGGTGGAGTTCATTTCACAAGAACAATGAAAGAGGAACTCAAAAGTAAGTGTGGGGGTCTACCATTAGCAGCAACACTGATGGGGAAAATTAAGGCTGATCAACAAAGAAATGCAGCTGCACAAGCTCAAGATGAAGCCACCAAGAATACTAGTCATGAAATAATTAGTGTCACAAATTAGCATTCCTGCTTCTTGTTCTTTTTGTCTTTAATTTGTATTCATGAATTTGCTAAAGTTTAAGAATATGATAATGATTTTGATTATGTTGGGTTCCTAATTGAAGCATACATACAGTATATGTTACTTGCTCATTGGGCTTTTGATTTTTGATGAACATTGATATCATACAAAGTAGAAACTTTGGCTAACATCACAGTTTCATAGACATTTAAAAATTAAAGCAATGAAGTTTTGTCCAAAAAAAGTAGGTAAAGTAGTCTTCAATAATTTCATTTGGGTCTGATATGCTTCTCTTCTTTCCCAAAGCAATAAAAAAGAAGATGCCATGCATCCATTCTTTTGAATTCTTTTTTTTTTTTTGAAACTACATTACTTTGTCTTGTTAGGTAGTTTTGGAGGCTTTAATAATAGCCCTAATCAAGACAATAACTTTTAAGTTTTTAGTTGAGTGGTTTACACGGCAATAGAGTCCTTTTTTTTTTACTCGGGGAGGGAATTTAAATTTGGGATCTCTATATTGGTTGAGACTTGAGACTATGATTATTTGATTATCACCGGACTATACCAGTTTTTCGATGTAATAGATGAGTTTCTGTTCATGCATTCAAGTCTCACCGGAGTTGATAGAGAAGCATCTCTGTGGTGGGCCAAAGAGTGAAGCAAACTATGTTCCCCGCACATGAAACTACGAAACCAAGCTCTACTGGTGCGAGCTTTTTGAGAGCATCTGCTACAAAGCAAAGCAAGATCTCTGAAAATCTCCCACTTTTGCTTTCCACTTCAGTTAAGAATGTATAATGAAGATAAACATAAAGTAAAATAAATATACTATCTTCTTTACTCTCTTTAATATTTTCCATTACATTTTGGGTTTCACCTTCCAAAGCACTTGCTCCATCTCTAACGTTTTCCTTCAAATTCTGGGATTTCAGCTACTAAAGCGCTTGCTCTGTTGCTTTTCAGAACTTGGTATTTCGTGTTTCATTCAACTGGTTTCATTGGGCAGTAAACAAGGTTAAACAAGTTTGGTTCCCATTTTTTTATATTATTTTATTATTATTATTTTTGAATACCTGGAGTCGACCTGAAACAAGGGCAAGCGACATCCCTACTATGTAGACACCCCGCTCAAATAATATCCCATGAGTGTGTTAATATTATTAAAAAAAATATAAAAAGATAAAAATAAAATAAAATAAAATAATAGTAAAAAGGTACAGGTCAAGAAGATCCAATTATAAAAGAAAAACGAAGGCAACAATCTCAAATAATGCCAAAAGAACCAAAAAAAGCTAATCTTCACGTCGACTGCCATCGGATATGTTTTAGCAGCCGCCTCATTGAAACCTTGATAGTAAAACCTAGTGGGAAACCTATTGAAGGGAAAAGAGTGCAGCAACCTTGATAGTAAAACCTAGTGGGAAACCTATTGAAGGGAAAAGAGTGCAGCTTTCGACCCCAAAGCGAGAAAGTGCAGCCCATAGAACGCTTCTCCTGCCAGAACCCAGCTATGAAGATAAAAGACTATAAGCTCAGACGGACATCATGTGAAAGAAAAGAACCTTAAAAACTAAATCTGGAATGAGGCCACCCATTCATATCTTTATCAATATGATACAGACAAAAACTATGGGCCATATCCAACCAAATCTCTCACCAATTACTAACACCATATGAAGCTAAAGAATGGGCCACCATATTACACCTATACATGTAAGAAACACAAATGCTCATCTGACTAAGAAAACGAAGAGTTTGAAGCCAACCAGATTTAAGAGGTAACACAAAAACACCAATAACTCTGAAATATATATTTCCATGACATATTTGTGTTTCATATCATCTTCATCTTTGTGTTGTTTTTTTTTTTTTTTTAATTTTTTTTAATTTTTTTTATTTATGAATGTAATATAATTTAGTACAATTAAAAAAATAAAGATAATATGATATAGGGAATAAAAAGAGAAGTAATAAAAATAATAATTGGATAAAGGAATGATTTTTTTTTTTTTTTTGAAGCAATAGACGCCTTTCTCATATGATCTTGGCAATGAATATCATTTTGTAAATGGGCAAATCCAAGAAAACATAGTTCTGTAGGAAAAAATAAATCGTACTCGTAAAATTATTTGGAAATGTTAGGCGGATGTTTGGTTGCGTTGAAAGCATTTTTTTATTATTACAAAAAAAATAATAATAAAGCACTGAAATAATCTGAATATATTTGCCTCAAAAAAATAAGTTAATTGTGAAATAGAGGAAGAGGAACCAGAACGTTTGAAGCACAAGATAAGAGCAAAACTTGAAGAAAAGAGATCTGCCTTGCATGAAGGGAAGATATCTTTTGCTTGTTCTGGATATCAGAACTGTGCTTCCTACCAGCGACGGTAATCTTGTAAAGGTATTAGTTACAAAAAGAAAGAGTGAAGAAACCCCTATTATTGAGGAGAATGATAAGGTGACATTTGAGCCGTCTTCTGAAGGGTCATTATCTATATGGAAAACAGCATAGATAAAAAATAAAATAAATAAATAATAAATAAATAAAAACATTAACATTCAAGATTTCAAGAATTTGTTTGCTGCAATGGCCCGAAAGAGCATGGTATGCCTGCTGCAATCACTGTGATAGCAGGAGCCTTAAATTATATGCAAGACATAGTTCTGGGGATTGGACACTGGAAAGTGCACTAGAAAAAGCAGCTTATAATAGCAAATCTAGTTTCCCAAAAATAGACAGTTGACTAGAAAACTAAATATGCCATAATTGAAACACAGCAGAATATTTTCAACACTCCTCCTCAAGCTAGTGTGAAGATGTCAACCATTCCCAGCTTGTCTATAATGAACTGAAATTGCTGTCCGTGAAGCCCTTTGTTAATATGTCAGCCAACTGCTGTAATATAGTTGAGATGTAAGGCATACAAACTACACACACAAGATTATTGTCTATGCTTATGGCTGCTCTGCTATCGCTAAACAACAGCAAAGGGCTTTTACACTCTACCTTTAACTCCTCTAGAAACCGTTTTAACCACATCAACTCCCTTGAGCAACTGCACGAAATTCAGCTTCAACACTACTCCTAGCTACCACTGATTGTTTCTTACTCCTCCAAAAAACTAGGTTGCTTCCGACAAATGTACAGTACCCAAAAGTAGATCTACAATCATCAATAGCACCAACCCAGTTTGCATCAGTGTAAGCCTCAATTTACAAAGAGCTCCCTTTCTTGAAAATAAAGCACTTTCCAGGAGTTTTTTTCCTTCTCAAATATCGCAAAATTTTGTTATGGCATCTAGATGTTCTTCTGTAGCTGATCATGCATAAACCGACTAACAAGACTAACGGCAAAAGCTATATCTGGTCGTGTATGAGACAAGTATATCAACTTACCAACCAACCGTTGGTACCTTCCCTTGTTAACTTTTGGTCAAATTGATGGTCCTCCGAGCTTATGATTGCAGTTGAGTGAGTATCAACAGGTTTACCCTAGCATACAGTCTCAAAAGCAAATCATTGGTGCACTTCCTCTGTGTGACAAAAATGCCACCTTTACTCGATCTAGCCACCTCCATTCCAAGGAAATACTTCAAAGGGCTGAGATCCTTAATCTCAAACTCTATAGCCAAGTACTCCTTCAATCTGCTTATTTCATCACAATCATCACCTGTGAAAATGATATTATCAACATAAACAATAAGAATGGCCTTCTTACCACAATTATAATGCCTAAAGAACATAGTATGATCTGCTTGTGTTTCTGTAAGTAAATGTTTCTGGAGTCGGGACCCAATAGACTAGGATGTTACGTGATTCAGAACTTACATAGACCTTAATTCACAAGTATAATCTTCAGTAATATATACTCATAAATTACCCACCGGATACAATTTTCATTTCAATCAAATCTCAAGTCTAACATAATTGAAACATTAAATAAATCAAATCCTTACAACACGTACACACATGACATTAAATCCTCTAGCGATACATATCTTCAATATGCTAATATAAACCACATCCATTATATCCAAGAACTTAATCTGCAAAATGGTGGTGACGAGAGGTGAGCTGTTAACTCGGTAAGTAATTCATTCATAACATGTAAATAAATAGCCTTTGTAAATTCTTTACGTTCAAACCTTGATCCTAAACTTTCCAAAAATGTCAATAATGTATTATCTAATAAAACTAGAATTATTATTTAATACAATTTACAATTTAATATCATAAAACAATTAAAGCAATACTTAAAATCATATTCTTAAATCATAAATGTTTCATAAAACTGTTTAAACAATATGAAATCAAAAGATCATTTATAATTATAATATAAATCACTATAATTTTACGGAAATAAACAGTTCGGATTAATCACTTTATAAAGCGTAAACATATAACTTCTCAGTATAAACGGTTATGCCTTAATCATTTTTGTAAAGTAGTCAATAGATAATTTCACAGTATAAACGTATATACATTATTATTTGGTAAAGCGGTAACGGATAGCTCATGTCTTGTATGTCACAATTATCCGTGTGACGGCAATACAATATGTCACAATTACACATGTGATGTAGTAATAAAGTCGTATTACCCGTGTGACGCGGCAATAACCGTACGTGTGCACACAATATCCCAATTGGGCCAATAACAATAACGGCAACTACGGGCAGTGAACCAAAACATTAAACATGCTTTCCATTTCCTTTTAAATCACTTATAGAAACATTAATCTTTAAATTGATATCATATAAAAACATATGGAATTTATACACGTTTCTAAACAATTTCATCAAAATATTTCAAAATGATTTCGACATTATAAATCACATTTACTGACAAAATGAACACTTAAAACAATAACATCAATTAATCATTGCAAATCATAAGTCAATATATCAAAAATCTTTAAATATGTAATATATACACATTGAAAAACATACGTATGAATGAGTTACTTACACAATATATACATTTGAAAACATAATACGTCATGAATGAGTTTTCTTATACAATATACAGATTGGAAAACTAACACATCATGGATGAGTTTACTTATCTTGAACCTGTAAGAATCACTCAAACCTATACAATTACAAAAATTATCATCATAACACATCACCATAACAATTTAATCGGTATAAACGACTTATATTAAACTAGACTTAGAATCTATTCTTCCCACTAATTACCACAACTGACCACACTCTGATCCGCGTTTTTGGCATGGATAATCTAGACTATATTAAATCTACAGTAAATTTAAAATTATCCATGATCAATCTGAAAACATTCATTCGTTTCCCGAATCTATCCTGAGAATCAATATTGACCTTTGTCCACTCCAAAAATTTAACAATTTTTATACCCTTTTATAATTCACGAAATTTTTCAGAATAATAGATATAACATCTATCTACATAGAATTTTAATAATTTTCTAGATGTAGAATTGGTGGAAAATGTCAGCTTTTTGAACTGATGTGGTGACAAAGTCACTGCTTTAATAAGTTAAGTTTAAAATGCACCTATTATGGTGAACTACCAAATTGTCCTTACTTTACACATTCTCTTTCTTACTTTGAAGTTTTCTGAGTTTTATTCTTTCATGTTTCTCTATAACAGACCTCTAATGGAGATTGAACATCATAACATTATCAATACCTTCATTGGATAATTAGTTTTGTGGCGCTACGTAGACGCATTCGGGGTCCGATTTTTTTGGTTTTCGTTTGATTTGTCGATCTAGTATGGTTGTGAAAAAGCTCGGGTATGTATGAAAAGGCTCGAACACTTCATTAAAAAGCTCAAACTGTGTATTAACCGATAACCTATGAATTTTCCTTGAAAAGGCTTGGGTAACATTCTAAAGGCTTGGGGGCAGTTCAAAAAGGCTCAAATAAAGGTTCAAAAAGACACGATACAGTAAAAAAGGCTCGATTACTGTACAAAAAGGCTCGATTGTAGTACAAAAAAGGCACGATTACTGTACAAAAAGGCTCGATTATAGTACAAAAAGGCACGATTACAGTACAAAAGACACGATTATACAAAAAGGCTTGATTACAGTACAAAAAGGCTCGATTACAGTATAAAAGGCACGATTACAGTATAAAAGGCATGATTACTGTACAAAAGGCACGATTACTGTACAAAAAGCACGATTACAGTACAAAAAGGCACGATTACTGTACAAAAGGCTCGATTATAGTACAAAAAGGCTCGATTATAGTATAAAACACGATTACAGTATAAAAGACACGATTAGTGTATAAAAAGGCTCGATTGCAGTACAAAAATGCACGATTACAGTACAAAAGGCACGATTACAGTACAAAAAGGCTCGATTACAGTATAAAAAGGCACAATTATAGTACAAAATGCACAATTACTGTACAAAAGGCTCAATTGCAGTACAAAAAAGCACGATTACTGTACAAAAGGCTCAATTACAATACAAAAAAGCTCGATTACAATAAAAAAAGGCACGATTACTGTACAAAAGGCTCGATTATAGTACAAAAACTCGATAATAGTTCAAAGGCTCGATAAATGTTCAAAAAGGCTCGGATAACTGTTTAAAAGGCTCGAACAATGTAAAAAGGCTCGAAAATGCACGAAAGGTTAAAAAGGTTTTCTCTCAACGTTTAAAAAAGACACAAAGTGACAAAAAGGGTATTTTTGTCTAGTCACCTAAATAGGTGTCTTTTAAACTTAAATTAATAATGTGGTGCTTGTCTTACAAAAAGCACCCCAAATAGTGACAAAAAAATTTTTGAACCCTTTTCTAGATAGAAGAAAGATAGAAGAACCCACCCAAATAAATTTACGAATTCTGGACATTTGTCAAAAGAGGTGTTTCAACAGCCCTTCGTATATTTCAAAAACACATAAACTAATAATTGCCACTATCAATTGAATAAGCTATGAATCATCATCATGGTCTACTTTCATCAAGTTAATACCAAGAATCATAACCTAGCATATTCTAGAAGTTCAATCATGAAAAAGATAAACAAAGGAAAATATAGTAACGTACTAACCTCTTCAATTCTGCAGTTGATTCCTTTAATATAATTCAGAGGCTAGGCTGGTCTACTGCATAAGGTGCATATATATAACCATAACATTCTCAAACCCAAGCTCATTATGGAATCAATCTGGAATGGAAACTCCAATAATTAAGATTTTACTTTGTCTCCTTTTCCTATTATTTCGTGTAGAAAGTCTTGGGTTGACTAAACTAATGTGAAAATATATAATAATTTGATTTAAAAATTAAGGCTATTAAACACATGATCTTATTCAAAATTTTACAAATTTACGGCTGTTAATTTTACCACCTTATAGAAATTTCGATCGAAATTTCCTAGAGTACCAAACCTCAAACAACTATTGTAACTTCTACTTGGTAAAGCAATCAAGCCTTAAATTCTCAAACAGATAGTCCATCAAACTAATATAAAAACGAATAATCTTTAACATCAAATAGGTAAATGATAAATCAATAACCTGATTATTGAAGCTTAAAATCCATCATCTTTATCATGGATTGTCAGAAGCAGGAATGAGGATGTAGCTAAAAAGATGGTTGGGGAAAAAATCTACTTCAACTTCATCCCTTTCAGATCCCGAGAGCTGCTGGTCAATTTACAAAGACTCAGTTGTAGCATAGGGGGTGGAGTTCATTTCACATGAACAATTGAAAGAGAAACTCAAAAGTAAGTGTGGGGGTCTACCATTAGCAGCAAAACTGATGGGCAAAATTAAGGCTGATCAACAAAGAAATGCAGCTGCACAAGCACAAGATGCAAGCCACCAAGAATACTAGTCATGAAATAATTAGTGTTACAAATTAGCATTCCTGTTTCTTGTTCTTTTTGTCTTTAATTTGTATTCATGAATTTGCTAAAGTTTAAGAATATGATAATGATTTTGATTATGTTGGGTTCCTAATTGAAGCATACATACAGTATATGTTACTTGCTCATTGGGCTTTTGATTTTTGATGAACATTGATATCATCCAAAGTAGATAACTTTGGCTAACATCACAGTTTCATAGACATTTAAAAATTAAGCAATGAAGTTTTGTCCAAAAAAGTAGGTAAAGTAGTCTTCAATAATTTCATTTGGGTCTGATATGCTTCTCTTTCTTTCCCAAAGTAATAAAAAAAATGCAATCCATTCTTTTTAATAATAGTTTGGGTGTTTGCTTGGCTTCTTTGTTTGCGTCGTTTCTTGGAGGCTTTCTGTTGTTATTGATTTGTTCTCAATAAAGCTTGGAATTCAAAAAAAAAAAAAAAAAAATAGCCCTAAGTTTTTAGTTCAGTGGTAACTTCATACAGCAATAGAGTCCCTTTTTTTCTCTCGAGGGAGGGAATTTAAATTTGGGATCTCGATATTGGTTGAGAGTATGATTATCATCGGACTATTCCCGTTATCACATTAATAGAGTCATTTATGTTCTTGCATTCAAGTCTCTTTGTATGATTATATTTGATTTATTGATAAAAATTTTAATACGCTAGTCCAATTAAATACATACAACCATGTGACAATTGCACTGAAAACCGTGATTGAGACCGTTCCATGCAAGACTGGAGTTGATAGAGAGGCATCTCTCTGGTAGGCCAAGCAGTGAAACAAACTGGGCTCCCCGTACATGAAACTACGAAACCAAGCTACTTGCGAGCTTTTTGAGAGCATCTCTGGATACAAAGCAACGCAAGATTTCTGAAAATCTCTCACTTTTGCTTTCCACTTCAGTTAAGAAGGTATAATGAAGATAAAAATAAAGTAAAATAAACTTATTATCTTCTTTATTCTCTCTAATATTTTCCATTACATTTTGAGAGCATCTCTGCATACAAAGCAAAGCAAGATCTCTGAAAATCTTTCACTTTTGCTTTCCACCTCAGTTAAGAAGGTATAATGAAGATAAAAATAAAGTAAAATAAACATACTATCTTCTTTACTCTCTCTAATATTTTCCATTACATTTTGGGCTTCACCTTCTAAAGCACTTGCTCCGTCTCTAACGTCTTCCTTCAAATTCTGAGATTTCAGCTACCAAAGCGCTCGCTCTGTTGCTTACAAGAACTGGGTATTTCGTTTTTCGTTCAACGGTTTCAGTAAGCAAGGTCAAACAGGTCTGGTTCCCATTGCTTCTGTTACTATTCTTGTTCTTTTATGAAATGTATAGGGGTCTCAATGGCTATAATGTGACAAAAAAAAAAAAAAAAAAAAAAAAAAAAAAAAAAAAAAAAGGGAACAAAAATCTTCACACTCTTTATAATTTTATCAAGCATTAAAACTCTGTTTTGGACCCTAAATTTCCTTCTTTTTTGTTTTTTTGTTTTTGAGTGAACATGGTACAGTTCAAATTTTCAACTTGTGTATTATTTTCTGATTTTCTGCTGTACAGTAATCTGATTCACAGCTCTTATAAAAGCACCCTTGTTTTTTTTTTTTTTTTGTCTTGTTTGCAGTTCTTTTATTTAGTAAATTTATGTTTATAATTGCTGAATTAATTAACAAGTGAGTAGAAATGGTAACCCTTGTCTGGCTGATTAGTGTTTGTAGTGGGTTTCCCTTTCGAATTTGAAAGTTCAAAGTGTGAGAATTGATTCGCTCTTCTGTATTATTTCTTTATTTGTTTGTTATTTGCATCAGCAATGGACTCGGGACAACAGAACAGCATAGGGAAGGCTCAGGGATAACGGAACAACGTAGGGAAGACTCGGGGACAATGGAAAAGCGGAAAAGTTTGTTATTTGCATCAGCAATGGACGCGGGGACAACGGAACAGCATAGGGAAGACTTGGGGATAACGGAACAGCGGGAAGACTCAGGGACAACTGAACAACATAGGGAAGACTCGGGGAAAAGTTTGTCATTTGCATCAGCAATGGACTTGGGGACAACGGAACAGCATAGGGAAGACTTGGGGATAACGGAACAGCGTAGGGAAGACTCGGGGACAATGGAAAAGCGGGAAGACTCGGGGACAACGGAACAACGTAGGGAAGACTCGGGGAAAAGTTTGTCATTTGCATCAGCAATGGACTCGGGGACAATGGAACAACGTAGGGAAGACTCGGGGACAATGGAAAAGCGGAAAAGTTTGTTATTTGCATCAGCAATGGACTCGGGGACAACGGAACAGCGTAGGGAAGACTCGGAGATAACGGAACAACGTAGGGAAGACTCTGGGACAACAGAACAACGTATGGAAGACTTGGGGACAATGGAAAAGCGGAAAAGTCACATATTTAAGCTGTTGGAAGATGATAGTGTTTCCACAGTTGTTCTTGTTGGAGACACAGGAATGGGGAAAACATGGATGGCAAGAGAAATAAGTGAATGTGCTGTCCGCGAAGGCCTGTGCTATGTGTCTCTTTGGCTATCAGTGACCGAAAAGTATGACATCAACTTGCTTTACGAATCCATTGCTCATCAGTTGTCTCTAAGTTTCATTACTGAGGAGTGGGGAGACGAAGAGGAAGACATTGATTCGAGTAGGGATGCAAAGGTAACATCGATAACTCAGAAATACAAAATATATCCTTTCCATGATATATTTCCGAATAGAAATTAAATGGTCTTATATCATCTTCACATCTTTGTGTTTGTTTTATTTATTTTTGGGGTGTGCGGGGGTCAAATCCAATCCAATATGATCCATTGGATTGGATTGATAACTTAGAAATACAAAATATATCCTTTCCATGATATATTTCCGAATAGAAATTAAATGGTCTTATATCATCTTCACATCTTTGTGTTTGCTTTAATTATTTTTTGGGTGTGTGGGGTCAAATCTAATCCAATATGATCCATTGGATTGGATTGGATATAAGAAGGTGATTGGATTAGATCAGATTTTGGATTTCCATGTGGAAATCCACCGGATCTGCCAAATCCGTCTAAAACATTAGGCCCAATTTTTATAGAGTGACGATATTTGCATCCCTTAAAAACCATTTGTACACCTCCAAATTTATATATTTTTAAAATTTCAACATTACCTTTAATTAAATTATTAATATTTAATTCTAAAGATATTATTTTTTAAAATTTCTTATTAACTAAACTACATTAAAAATTAATATAAAAAATACAGAAAAATAAAAACTCAGATCCAAAACTAAGCAAACCTGAAAAAATATAGGAGGTTACTGCCTCATTCATTTGGATGTTAGTTTATTTGAATTAATTAGTACTGTTTGAACTAATTATTTGATTTTACTAATTTTAGTAACATTATAACTTTTATATATTAAAAAGGGATTCATATTAATTCAATCCATCGGATCATATTGGATCGGATTATTTGTAATTGGACCATATTAGATCGGATCCTGCTATGAAATTGAATCGGATTAGATTGTAATTTCTTCAATCCAATCGGATCATATCAGATCTTGGATCATGGCAAATCCATTGGATCTGATCGGCCGCATACCCCTATTTATTTTTATAAAGGTAGTATAATTTAGTACAATTAAAATAAATAAAGAAAGGTAGTATGATATAGGGAATTGAATAAAAAAGTGGTAATGTAAATAATAGTAGGATAAAAGAATGATTTTTTGTGATCTCACAAGATCTTGGTAATGAATATCATTTTGTAAATGATTAAATGGTGAAATACAAGAAAACATAGTTCTACACGAAAAAATTAAAACCTATTTGTATAATTATTTGGAAAAGGCAGATGGATATCGGGGAGTGTGAAAGCTTCTTTGTTAGTGAAATATTTTTCTACTTGATTCAATTTCTTTCTTCCTAAACCTACAAAAGAAAAAACAATGACTGAAATAATATATGGGTGCTGATATGGATACCCATAAAACTATTAGTATACTAAAATTTTCTTTTGACAATCCAATTTTTGTTTTTTACACTTCTTTCTAAAAACACTTCATTCTCAAAATTTAAATTTTAAAAAATTCTAATGACACTTCCTTTTGTTCTAATATTATCATTTTTATCTTTTAACACTCCTATTCTAAAAACATTTCATTTTAAAAAATAAGTTTCTAATTAAAGACTCTATTTTATTTTAATAAAAGTTAGAACGAACCATCGTAGCCTTTAAATTCATTTGAGGATGATCTTTTTTGAATTAAATTATTAAAAAAAAAATTATCTCTCCTAAATCATTAGATTAAATATTACATATTACACACTCTCTCCTAAATTTTTAATTACCCTATTAAACTCTTTCTCCTCCAATACATATTAAAAATAAAAAAATAAATAAATAACTCAAAAAACAAGTACCTAGTTTTTAATTCTTTCATTAGTCTTAGAAATTATGAGTTTAATCGAATTTAGTTGCAACAAATCAAGTTTTCATATATCTTTTTTTTTTTTTTTTGAAATTTGACTTTTTAATATATATATATATATGTTAGTATAAAAACACCAAAAATATTCATAAGTTTTTTTTTTTCTTTTACTATTAATTGAGAAAGTATGGAGATATGATTTTTTTTTTTTAATAAAAAAAAATGGAGAGATAGTAATTAAGGGAGAGTGTTTAATATGGTAATAATAGATTTAGGAGAAAGGGTTTAATACGTAATATTTAATCTAATGATTTAGGAGAGAGAATTTCTTTTTTAATAATTTAATTAGTTTGGAGTGTCTTCAAATTTTTTTGTCTTAATCAGTAATTTTAGTTCAGGTTAAAATTGTCATTAATAAAAAAAAAAAAAATTAAATTGGAGTGTAAATAGATAATTTGTGATTGTAAGGAGAAGCTCTCTTTTATTAAAAAATTTAATTACAAAAATATCCCAATAGAAATTTACCAATAAGGACAAATTACTTTAATAAAAAATAAATCAAATACTTTATACACTTATTAATTACACTCATGTCTTCAACTATATTTCTTTATTAAAAAAAAAAAAAAAAAAAAAAAAAAAACCTTATGATAAACCCTAATTAAACTCTAATTTTGTTTCAAGTATCAAATTTTCTCATCATCACATGATTATCATATTGTTTTGTCTTTCTTTTATATATAATTATAACTCTATCAATAAACAAAAATATTTTTTTTTTAACGATAGCTATAGATATCAACATTTTTTTTTTTTTTTTTTTTTTTAAGAAAGCCTTAGATATTAATAAGTTTTTTTTTTTTTTTTTTTTTTTTTTAAGATAGCTACATAAATAAGAGAATTTTAGATTGAAAATCTCTTCACCCCATTTACGGTTTCACATATTCCCTTTTATAAGGCTTCTACATTCGAGGTATTTCTAAGAGTAAATTAGACCATCATTAAAAGAGCATTTGATTCCAAAAATATATGATTTTTTTTTTATTTTATAAATTGGGTGTGATAATAATTTAACATGTTTATAAATAATATGTATTAAAATGAATATATTTATTTCAATGAGGGTATTATTGGCATTAGGATGGGTGCTTATAGTAATATTTATTTTTAAAATTCTAGACATGTGTGTACTTATAAAAATGGTGTACTAATAAGTTTTATGCGTGTCAATATTGCACCATATATATATATAATATACATACATATTATATTTATATCGGGCAAGATCCATGGCTCCAATTTTTTAGCCATTAGATTATAATTGGTTGAATGGTTAAGATTTAATCTTTTCAAATATCATAAATATTTTATCACACCCTGTCCCCTTATGTCTTCAATATTATTTTTATCGTTTTATATATTTAATAAAATTTAATTTCATTGTTTCTCTCTCCTTTATATCCATGCCTCAGAGCATCTTCCGGGATTAGCTTAATTATGGGAGCAAAAAAACATTTTTGCATCTCCAAGGGATCCCTTAATGACCCTTTTAATGGGACTCTTATAGAGCTCACTCCTTTAATTAAGGGGTGGCTTCAGCCCTCCCTTAATTAAGTGGGCTCTACATATAAAAGATTAATATAGTTTAGGGACACATAAATAATAATAATAAATAAGAGGACTCCACATAAGATAATAATAAAAAATATATAAATGAGTCATTTAAGGAAATATCATTGGAACACAAACCCAATGCCCCCCCTACAACAACATCCGGCCCCGTTTGGCAGCCGGATTGGATAGGATAGGGACTATTTTTAATCCCATTCCCATGTTTGGTGCCAACTTGGGATTGGATAATTTTTATCCCACCAAGCCCATGAATCCCACCAACGTGGGATAAACGAATCCCACCAAAACAGATGGGATTCATTTGAATCCCATCTCTTCCTTCTTCAACCCATCTTTCGCGGCCACTGCTTCCTTCGCCGCCGCTGTTTCTTCGCCACCAATCGTTCGTCGCCGCTGCTTTCCTTCGTCGCTGTTGCTTCCTCGCCACAGATCCTTCCTCGTCGCTGCTTCTTCGCCGCCGCCGCTACTTCCTTTATCGCCGTTGCTTCCTCGCCACAGATCCTACCTCATCGCTGCTTCTTCGCTGCCGCCGCTGCTTGCTCTTCACCGATTATTCCTCGCCGCTACTTCTTCGTTCTTTCTTCATCTTCGTCTTCCAACATCTCTTCCAAAATCAATTCGAGTTCCATTGATTTTCAAATTGAAACTCGAATTGATTTTCTAGGTTGATTTAGGGTTTAATATAAGGTTTGATTTTGTGGGTTAAATTCGAATTGGAACTCCATATCAGTTTTGGGTGTTGTGGTGGTGGTGGTGATGGTGGTCGACTGTGCATGGGTAATTTCTGGGTTTGTGTTTTGTTGTGGTGGTGGTGGTTTTGTTTAATTTCTATGTAATTTTTAGGTTTGTAGTGGTGGTGGTCGACGGTGGGTGGTTTGGGCTTGGGGGTGGGTTTGTAATTAATAAAAAATACAATTTACCTAATTTTAATCCTATCTTGTATTGCACCAAACATGAGATTACTCTATTTTTAATCCTATCCTATATTGCACCAAACACAAAGCAGTACTAAATTTTGTCCAGTCCAATCCCATCCAATCCAATCCAATCCAATCCAATCCCATGAAAATAATCCTATCCTATCCCGTGCACCAAACGGGGCCTTAAATAAAGTGGTCTCCAAAGGACCTTGGAGATGCTCTTATACTTTCAAAATAAATAATAAATAATAAATAATTTGTGCCTACAATATCTTCTTTTTTTTTTTTTTTTTTTAACAATTGAACTTTATTAACGGCAAGCAAACCAAAAAGGCCCAACAAAGACAAAGAGAAACCCAGAAAAACAGAGCAAGGAGCAAGACAAAGGCAAAACACAACAACAGAACAGAGCAACAGCAAAACAGAGTTAACACAAAAACAGCCTAGGAAAGCCAGCCATCCCCATGCCTACAATATCTATCTGGGGTTTTATTATTTTGGTCCCTAAGTTTTCGCACTATGAGCGTGGTCCTTAAGTTTTCAAAAATTTATCAATTTGGTCCTTCAGTGAGTCAAACGTTAGTCAGGGTTAACGGAAAGAGCATCATTTTCATCTTTAAACAAATAACCCACCACGTGTCTAAAACCAAAAAATATAAAAAACAAATATTTATATAAAACAAAATAAATTTAATATATAAATACAAATTAGAATAATTATAAACAAAACAAAAATTTATAAAAAAAAAAATTCCATCATCATCCTCATCTTTTCTACCATCACATCATCTTCATCAACCATCAACCTTCAACCCTTAACCCTCCATCTTCATCATCATCAACAACCTTCAACCCCTAAAAAGTAAAAATAAAAAAATAAAAAATAAAATAATTCATCATCCTCATCTTCTCCACCACCACCATCATCTTCATCAACCTTCAAGTTCATCATCATCATCAACAACAACACTCTTCAACCCAAAAAAAAATAAAAATTCTTATGGTGTTCAGCAAGGTGATCCTCTCTCACATCTCCATTTTTACTTGGTTGAAGAGGCATTTCTCATCTTCAAGCTACAAGAAAATTAAACATATTTCTTCACCGAGAGGTTGTGTTCTTAATTTCACTGTCTATCAAAGACAAACGCAACTTGTGCGTCAATTTTACAAAATCTAACAACTAAAGCACATATATACATAATACACTCAAGAACTGGTTCCCAACTAAAACTACAAATCCAATTTATTTGGATTCTTAATATCTTACCAGTAAGCATTCTTTAAGCAAACTGAAATATAAAATTGATCTGATTTAAATATAAAAACTTTAAAGGTTAAACTCCCAGGTTTCACTCTCAAATAAATACTGCCAAAATAAAATTCGATTAACCTGAAATAGTTTGAAATCGAAAGAGACTTTTCATTCAAAAATTTAAAACCATATGATAAATCTCCAGAGGAATTTCAACAAACACATGGCAGGCAACATAGAATATCTAACTAAGCTCTCTCTCCTCTAATCCTCCTAGTGAGCTGGAGATTTCCAGATCTCTTCAGAAGCTTATTTTTTTTTTTCAACTTTTTTAAAGAGATTCGAAAATCTTTCCAGATATTCTCAAAAGGTTTTTTCTTTTTTTAAAAAAAATTGTTTAAATCCAGCCATCCAAATCTCTTCAAACTTTTTAATTTTTTTTAAATAATGATTTTTTATAATTAAAATACTGTTATTATTTTTTGAAATAATGATTCTTAGATTACAGTTTTTTATTTTTCTTTTAAAAAAAATTAAGATTAAATGTTATATTAATTTTAAACTGAATTTTATTTTTATTTTATTTTTATTATCTATTTTTTCGTTTCTTTATAAAAAATTCAGATTTTCATTTATATTTTAACCATTTTTTTTAAAAAAAAAAAATTTGGTGACACATGTCATATTATGATTGGATAACAAGTTAGGTTAAATTGTAAAAATTGACAAAGTTAGAGGGTAATATAGTACTTTTAAATCATTTGCTTTAAGTTAAGGGTAACCCGGTCAGTTTACTATTTCTGTTAGGGTTGACCGTTAAAAATCTGGTCAAAGGAACCAAATTGATAGGTTTTTGAAAATATAGAAAGACATTTAAAAAAGTCATAAGAGAAAACATAGAGACCAAAATGATAAAACTCATATCTATCTTCTTTACATGAAAACAGAAAATATGTTGAAGATTTCTAGTTTTTTTTTTTTCCGGGAAATCTTAGTATGAAGAGTTTAATCTAGTGATGCATAACAAGTATGATATACATTCAAATTAAAAGAAGTTTATGATTGATTTTAAAATTTTCTGCAAGTTTATTGGATTGGATTGAAGAAAACTAATAATAATATTTACGTCTCAAATAATTTTATTTTTGAAAAACCAATCCAACAATTTAATATTCAACATAATTGTTACTCGACCTGACTTCGTAACTGGGATTTCTGTAATTATGAATGTATGATATACATTGTAACCAAAAGATTTTTTTACAAGTTTTGGTCGGTATTATTATCAGGAAAAAAAAAAGGTTCAGAGAAGAAACGAGATAAAAACAAAGAAGAAAGAGTTAAATTATTTTCATTAAAGAAATATAAAACCAGGAGAGAGAGTAAAGATTGAAAGATGAATTGGGTTGATTTATTACATTCAAAGTTCAAAAATAAAATCGTAACCATTCTACATTTCTACCCATTATAATCTAATGGCTTCAAAATTCTATAAGAATTTAAGTAAAAAATTTGTGCCATGGATCTTGCCCCATATATATATTTATTTATAATTGCCTAAAAATTAATAAGTTAATTTTCTTTTGCAATTTATACCTTATAGGATATGAAAGTGGAAGAGGAACTGGAAAGGTTGAAGCACAGGATAAAAGCAAAACTTGAAGATAAAAAGAGATCCACCGCGGGGAAGAAGTATCTTTTGCTTGTTCTTGATGATGAGGGAAATAAGATGAAAGATAATGATTTGCAGGATATCAGAGCTGTGCTTCCTTCCGATGATCGTACTCCTGTAAAGATATTAGTTACAAGAAGAAAGAGTGAAGAAGCCCCTATTATTGAGGGAAACGCTAAGGAGGTGACATTTGAACCCCTGTCTTTTGAAGGGTCGTTAACTATATTGGAAAACAGCATAGATAAAAAATTTTGTAATATTCAAGGTTTCGAGGATTTGTTTGATGCAATAGCCAAAAAGAGCAAGGGTTTGCCTGCTGCAATCACTGTAATGGCAGGAGCCTTAAATTATATTGCAAGACATAGTTCTGGGGATTGGACAATGGAAAGTGCACTAGAAAAAGCAGCTTATTATGAGAAAGCAGATAAGGGTGTAAATCTGCTAATTTCTTGTGCATATGAGATGTTGCCCGGCACTGTTATACAAAATTGCTTCTGGCATAGTGTGCAGTTCTTTCGCAAACATGGTGGCGTCCATTACAATGAGTTAATCACTCACTGGATTATGGAAGGCAATTTTGATCCCTTTGATCATATTGAGAAGGCATACAAGGAGGGACATAGTGTTCTAATGGAGCTATTAGATCGTGGCATGTTGAAGATACAAGATGACAATATTGTTTCCATGGAAGGAGCAGCACTGAATATCGTTGATTCCCGACCTCGAGGGTATGGTGGGACAGCCAATCTTGGGTTGGCAAGTGTCTTTGGGAATGGTGAATGGAAAAGTCTTGGGCGAATTACACAAACAGAAGGCATGATAAAAACATTATGCAATCCTAAACATTGGCAGAAAGTCTCCACGCTACTGATCGATGGAAGTTGTCTCTCCCTAGAAAGCCATGACAATTTCATGGATCGCATGCTGGAACTTCAGGTTCTTGCTGTTTTCAATCCCAAGTTCACATCGATAACCTCATCCTTGGTAAAAATGGACAAACTGCTTGTCCTACTATTGAGAAGCTGCAATTTGCTGGAGGACATCGCTCACATCAAGAAACTTAAGACATTAAAAGTTCTTGAGATATCTGGTGCTAGCCAAATAAAATCTCTGCCAGAAGAACTATTTGATGGAATGACTGATCTTCAAAGCCTTAACCTATCTGGACTTGAAATCAAAACACTTCCTCCTCTTTCCAATCTAAAGAAACTACGTTTGCTCATCCTCAGGCGTTGTTCTTGTTTGAATAAATTGCCAAGCCTAAAAGAACTTATCAATCTTGAGATACTTTATCTTTCTGGTGCTTCCTCTTTTGTGAGATTCATTGACCCAACTCTATCATTTCTTTCAAATATTCAAATGATTGATCTTTCTGGCACCGCAATTGTACGGCTACCAAAATTCAAAGATCTTCCGAATCTGACACAAATTTTATTAAGAGACTGCTGTGGCATACATATGCTTCCCAACTTGGAGCAATTACCTAGTCTCCAAATTCTTGATCTCTCAGGAGCCATCACTCTCAATAAATTTAATTGTATTTCCATGGCAAGTTTGGATGATTTTAGAATCCTTGATCTTTCGAAAACTTTAATCAGTGAGTTACCATCCATCCCTTCAAGTCTCACTGAACTCAAGTTGATTGGTTGTTCTGAGCTTCTAAAACTGCCATGCACTACCGCACTCAAAAACCTCGAGTTACTTGATGTTTCCAATTCTTCCAAATTGTCGGGAATTGAAGACAAATCCTTTCAACATCTGACATACCTTCACTATCTCAACCTCTCTAAAACAAAAGTTGAAAATTTACCATCCCTTTCCAACCTTAAAAACTTGCGCAAGCTCTTGCTAAAAGATTGTTCACTGTTAAAAAATCTGCCAGATTTGGAAGGACTTACTGGACTTGAGGTGCTTGACATCTCAGGTTGTGAGAATTTGGACAAGTTGCCCAACTTGAATGCCTTTAAAAACTTGAGGTTCTTGATCTTTCAGGTTGTAGTGCGTTGAAGGTTGAAGGAAATGTGTCCTTTGAGCACATGTCTCGTCTAAGGAAACTCAGCCTCAATCGATGTGGTGGTATGAACTTGAGTGAAATTGCTGCTAAATCCTTGGAGCGTATGACTCATCTGCAAATTCTCAAGCTCTCTGGAATCACAGAAGATATGTCATCAATATCCTCCAAGCTCACTACCCTCACCAATCTCATTCAACTTTCGTTGAAAGATTGTCCAGGCTTAAAAACATTGCCATCTTTGGAAGCTCTTTCAAAACTTGAGGTTTTGGATCTTTCTGGTACAGCTATTACATCTTTAGCAGTTCTTCAAAAACTTAGCAACCTTCGGGAGCTTTTGTTGAGTGGGTGTTCGAGTTTAGAAACATTGCCATCTTTGGAAGCTCTTTCAAAACTTGAGGTACTGGATCTTTCTGGAACAGCTGTTACATCTTTACCAGTTCTTGAAAAACTTAGCAACCTTCGGGAGCTTTTGTTGAGTAGGTGTTCGAGCTTAGAAACATTGCCATCACTGAAGGCGCTTATTCATTTGAAGGTTCTTGATTTATCAGGGACTGGAATTAAAGAATTTCCTTATGAAATTTCAGAGTTGACTTGTTTAAGGCGCCTTGTTCTGCCACATTTGAGAGAAGTTGACTGGGGGAAGATAAAACGCCTACCAGAGGATGTAGTCTGGGGTGGCTGTGGAATTTCCAACCCCACAGAAATTGGAGCAAATGATGGAAAGCCTTTTATACTGGTGGAAGGTACCCAATTTTTCCATTTTCTGAATGAAAATCCTGAGTTACAAGAAGCATGCTTCAAGCAAGTCTCTTTCTCTGTTCGTCCTCCCAGAGAGCAAGCAAACAATGGAGATAATTTTTGTTATAGTGATGAAGTTATGTTCAGCAATTATAGACATTTTTCTCGTTATAGAAAAGATGCCCTGGCTTTGGAAATCAGAGGATTTAATAGTTTTCCTACTGGTTTAGAGGATGTTCTCAAGCATACAGAATATATTTCTTTGACTGATAATATGTTTATGAAGCACTTGTCGGATTTAGATGCAGTCCAAACTGGGATGAAGGTGAAAGGTTGTTGGTTACAGGCATGTCATAAAATGGAGATCATCTTTTGCAAAGAGAGAGATTTTGAATTGGGCAAAAATCTGGAGATTTTATGGGTTTCAAACATTCCTAATTTGAAGAGATTATATGGTGGGAAAGTACAATCTATGGATTTCAAGTATCTCACACATTTGCATTTAGATTGTTGCCCAAAGCTTGAAAATGTATTTCCTTCATCCCAGTTTCCAGAAAACCTTGAAATCCTTCAAATTAGATTTTGTGATAATATGAAGACTGTGTTTGAAGATGAGAAACCAGGCAAGTGCAAATTGTCAAAGTTACACACGATGCTTCAATTTGAATTGCCGGAGTTAACAAGCATTGGGATTACTTTGCAACATCTGCAAAAAGTTAAAATTTGGAAATGCTCAAAGCTTGAAAGTGTTTTTCCTTCTTCCCAATTTCCAGAAAACCTCGAAATCCTTCAAATTAAATTTTGTGATAGTATGAAGACTGTGTTTGAACACGAAAAACCAGACGAGTGCAAATTGTCTAAGTTACACACATTGCTTCTATTTGAATTGCCAGAGTTAACTAGCATTGGGATTACGTTGCAACCTCTGCGAAAAGTTAAAATCAGTAAATGCCCAAAGCTGGATATTTCGGAAGAGAGACTCAAATCTGAAGAAATAACAAGTCATCAAAATGAGTGAGATATAGCTGCTTTCTCCACCGACTATCAGGTTTGCCTTTGGATTCTCTTCCTCTCACTTTTTAGTAAACCTTTATTCATGTATATTTTGTCTCTAAACAAAATGGATTGATTTTGACAATGGATTGATTTTGTTTGTGTGTCCTGTTACAAACTAAGCAAATTTGAAATTCAGTTGTAACATTTTTTGACTAAGCAATTTATTTCAAAATCGAATAGTCAATACAGTTTCTTATGGTGTAAAATTATGGATATCATGAGGAACTCGAGAAACATAAAACGTGGTATTAGCCTCCTAAATAGACTAATTGGCTGCTTTGGTTGTGATATCATTATAGAAAATACCTTATTGTTTATGTTCCTATCTTATGTACCCTGATAAAAAAAACCACTTCTCTAGAGTTAATACGGCACTTATAACATTTTAGAATTGAAAAGGCTAAACTGGCAACGACTTATCTGTGCATGTTTTTCAAAAACGAAATTAATTAACTTCCAATTTCTGCTCAAGAATGATATGACAAGATTGCTAATTGATTTTAACCATATTGCATACTAAGAACAATTGAGATTGGAGAAATTTTGATTTTCTTTCATTTCAGAGGGCTTTGGTGGGATCAACAATTGGGATACATAAGAGCTAGCAGTTACAACCAAGGTCTGGCAATATCTTCTCTATTCATTGGGTAAGACTTTCTTGTCACTACTAAAAGCTTTTCAAGAATCTTGTTTCCATTACTGTTAGAGAAGCCTTAGGAGTTCAGAAACACGTGTTAAAAAGGATAATGTTAATTCTAAAGAGAAGAGCTGCTGTAAATTGGCGCAGTGAATTCTGGTCGTGGCTATGTTGGCTTTCAGCTTGAGTTGAAATAACTTATTAACTCGAAAGGATCTTCTGTTGGAAAACAATGTATATAATATGATTTATGAGTTTTTAAGTAGAATAAATGGATACTATTGAATCAGTAACCTTAATGAAACAGTAAAGTAGTATAAAAAGAATTGGGTGCGCAAGAAGTATATAAATATGGCCGAAGATGAAGGAACAAATCCCTCCTTAGCTCTACTATACCCAAATATAGTAATAAAATCCATAAACGGTACTTTTGTTACAAGTAAGGAACAGAAAATATTAGCCAGAAAACAAAAACGAAAAAACGAAAAATCAAATAAATATAGAAGTGAAATAACCAATTAAAAGAGTACATAATCATGATTGCTCCTGATTGATCCTTAATCAAACAAATATAGAAGTGAAAGTGACCATAGGACATTTGAACTTCTCTAGATAATTCAACTTTGGAAATACTGCCTTTAATTCTCTCCAATTGATCTTTAGTTCACTCAAGTACTTCAAATGCAAAACTTCAACTTCCCACTTTTTTACCCCCTCCTGAATTTTGCTAAGGCTGTTAAGTCGTCCTCCTCTGATGTACAGTTTCTTCAGGTTTTTCAGGTTTCCAGGAATCAGCCAATCCTGTTGGCTATTGGTTGCAGCTCAAAATCAATGAGACAAAATATAACTTTCTAACATAAAAGTGCAGAAAAACAAGTGAAAACAGAGGTACAGCAGAGTAGTTTTCTGCTCAAACTTTTCTTTTGTTTTTCATTCATCAGTTCTACGGTTTCCAGAAGATTCACACACATATACTGGTTTTCTTGCAAGGCTTTACAACCATACACCTGTCTACATTTCATTCATACAAACTAACCCAACTTAACTTAACATAACTCTAGTTAGTTAAACTAACACAATAATAAATATATTTTGTTAACTAAGTGACAGCAGCCACAGCACAATATATTAACTTCAACACTCCCCCTTAATATGTTGTGCTTGAACTCCCAAAGCTTCTCTAAATTGCTGGAATTTCTCTCTTGGAAGTGCTTTGGTTAGTACATCTGCTATTTGATCTTCAGACCTGCAAAATTCAAGTTGAATTTCTCCATTTTCTGCAGCCTCTCTGATGAAGTGATGCTTGAGTGCAATGTGCTTGCTTCTGCTGTGATGGACAGGATTTTTGACCATGGCAATGGCTGATTTGTTATCACAAAATATTGTTGTGCCTCCATCTTGCTTCTCTCCAACATCTTCTAGAATTCTTCTCAACCAAATGGCATAAGATGTTGTTAAAGAAGCAGACACATATTCAGCTTCAGCTGTCGATTGAGCAACAGTTTGTTGCTTCTTTGAGCACCAAGAAAACACACCTGAACCAAGTGAAAAAACAAAGCCAGAGGTGCTCTTCATGTCATCAATGCAGCCTCCCCAATCACTATCACAATAACCCACCAATTTTGCATCTTCTTTCTTGTTGAATCTTATACCATAATTCATGGTGCCTTGGATGTATCTCAACACCCTTTTTGCTGCACCTAAATGGAAATGACTGGGGTTGTGCATAAATCTTGACAGCAGACTTGTTGCATACATGATGTCAGGTCTTGTAGCTGTGAGATAAAGCAACTTTCCCACCAAACTTCTGTAGAGTGTTGCATCTACCTTCTTTCCACCATCTTCTTTCTTTAACTTATCATTCACAACAAGAGGAGTGTCTACAGAATTGCACCCAAACATACCTTGATTCTTCAAGATATTTTCAGCATACTTTCTTTGAGAAATGAAAACACCATTAGCATCTTGATAGATTTCAATCCCAAGAAAGTGGCATAGCTGCCCCATATCGCTCATTTCATATCTCTTCATCATTTCAGATTTAAACTCCTTTATCATACTCTCATTGTTACCTGTGAACAGTAAATCATCAACATATATGGCTGCAATGAGAATATCACCAGCCTCATTCTTCTTAACATACAAAGTAGGCTCACTCAAACTTCTTTTGAATCCTTTTTCATTGAAATACCCATCAATCTGACTATACCAAGCTCTAGGAGCTTGTTTGAGCCCATACAAGGCCTTTTTGAGCTTGTAAACTTTGTCTTCTTCTCCTTTGATTACAAAGCCTTGAGGTTGATCCACATACACCTCTTCATTTAAATAACCATTCAAGAATGCTGATTTTACATCTAGTTGGTACAGTAACCAACCTTTTTGAGCAGCCAAGGCAATAAGAACTCTCACTGTATCAAGTCGAGAAACCGGTGCGAAAGTCTCATTGAAATCAACACCAGCTTGTTGTAGGTAGCCTTTGGCAACCAACCTGGCTTTGTGTCTTTGCACAGACCCATCTGAGTTGTATTTCACCTTGTAAATCCACTTCACACCAATAATTTCCTTGTCTCTTGGCCTCTCAACCAGCTGCCAAGTGCTATTCTTCTATATTCCTTCAATCTCCACTTCCATCGCCTTTCTCCAAGTGTCTTCTTTAATTGCTTCTTCAAAACTTTCTGGTTCAATAGAACAAAAATTGCATCCATAAATTTCTGCCAAGTTCTTCATTTTTTGTGGAGTTGAACTTGGAGATGAAGAACTAGAACCGGATGAATCTCTTGGAGATGATGGTGTGCTAGAATGAGGTGATTGCAATACACCTTCATCATTTGCATTGCCTTGAACTGAATTTTCTTGCATTTCATCAATCATGACAGCCTTCTTTTGGATTATACCTTTCTCCCAATCAAAAGAAGCTTGCTCATCAAATATTACATCTCTACTAACCACAATTTTCTTGCTTTTCAAATTGTATAGCCTATAGCCTTTTGATTGTGAACTATAGCCAACAAAAATACATCTCTCACTTGTTTCATCAAGTTTTTGCCTTTTCTCTTTTGGGACTTGAGAATAGCAAACACAACCAAAAATCCTCAAGTGTCTAATAGATGGTTTCCTCCCACTCCAAACTTCTAAAGGAGTTTGATCATGCAAGGCTTTGGTTGGTGCTCTGTTAATCAAATATACTGCAGTATATACAACTTCAGCCCAAAAGATTTTAGGCAACCCCTTTTCATGGAGCATAGATTTTCCCATCTCCATCACAGTTTGATTTTTCCTTTCGGATACTCCATTTTGCTGCGGAGTATATCCAACTGTGAGCTGTCTTTCGATGCCTTCTTCTTCACAAAATATCTCAAACTCATGAGAATTATATTCTATACCCCTATCACTTCTCAAAGTTTTTATCACATGGCCACTTTGTTTTTCAACATAGCTTTTGAATTTTTTGAAAATAGAAAATACTTCAGATTTTTGTCTCATAAAGAACACCCATGTCATCCTTGAGAAATCATCAATAAAAAGGATGAAATACCTGTTGTTGCCATGAGAGGGAGTAGACATAGGTCCACAAACATCTGTATGAACCAGCTCCAAAACTTGCTTTGCTCTCCATGCAACTCCTTTTGGAAAAGATTGTCTGTGATGCTTGCCAAGTGCACACCCTTCACATACATTTAGCTGTTCTTCAATTTTTGGGAGCCCTTGCACCATGTGCTTTTGATATAGCAACTTGAGACTTTGAAAGTTCAAGTGTCCAAATCTTTTGTGCCACAGCCAAGACTCATCAGCAACTTCAGCCTTCAAGGCAAATTCATTTGCATACTGAAAACCAAGTGGAAAGCTTCGATTCTTCATTTCAACTTTGGTTACAACCATCATTTGCTTTTCTTTGTCAAAAATGGTGCAGCCCTTGCCTTCAAATTGCAGAGAATATCCCCTTTCAAGAAGCTGTCCAACACTCAATAAATTTTGTTTCAAGTCTGGAACTAGTAGCACATTTGAGATATACTTAACACCTTTCTTAGTTTGAACACCAATTGTCCCCTTACCTTTGACATGTACAAGAACACCATTCCCCAACTTCACTTGTGAATTGATGGAGGTGTCAATGTTGATAAAAATGCTCCTATTTCCCGTCATATGGTTTGTGCAGCCACTGTCAAGGAACCACACACTATCTTGTTGCTCAAGTGCACTTTGACATGCATAAAACAAGCTTGCTTCACTTTCTTTTCCTTCAGAACTGCTTGCTTGCTGAGTTACTTTGTTTCTACAGTCCTTTTGCAAGTGGCCAAATTTTTTACAATTGTAGCATTGAGGTTTTCCCTTGAACCAACAATCATCTTCAACATGGCTACTTCTTTTGCAAATGTTACACCTCTGAGAATGTTTGTCTTCACCAGAGGTTCTGTCAAAATTTCCTCTACCTCTACCTCTACCTCTACCATTCCAACTTCTTCCACTTCCTCTGCCACTTTTTCCACCCCTAAATGACTCTCCTTTGTTTTGACTAGCATTTAAGGGCTGTTTGGAATTTTTAATGTTAAGCTGAGATTGAAAAGCACTATCAATAGACTTCTCAGAGTGACTTAACAATCTCTGCTCATAGGATTTTAGTGAACCCATCACTTCCTGAACAGTTAAGGTAGAGATATCTCTTGTTTCTTCAATGACAGTAACAATAGGGTCAAATTTAGCAGGCATGCTAAGTAATATTTTCTGAGTAATTTTTATATCATTAAAACTCTCACCATAAGCTTTCATTTGATTCACCAACTCCATAAATTTATCTAGAAACTCCTTCAAAGTTTCATTCTCTTTCATTTTCATATTTTCAAACTCTCTTCTAAGGTGTTGGAGTTTAATAGATCGTACCTTTGTGCTCCCTTGGAACTCTTGTTGAAGAATGTCCCAAGCTTCCTTAGCTTTTGCAGCTGCCATGATTCTTGGAAAAATTGTATCTGAGACTGCCTGCTGAATTTTACCCAAAGCCAAAGCATCCTTTTGTTTTTTCTCCTTCAATAATCTTGATTCATCACCTGACAATGTTGTTGTTGACTCAGGCTCTACAAATCCATTTGCCACCAAATCCCACAAATCAAGAGAGAGAAAGATGGTTTTCATCTTTACACACCAGAAATCGTAATTTTCTCCATCAAAGACTGGTACATAAAGCTGATGAACTGGTACGTTTGGCATATTGGCTGAGCTCGTACTGGCCATCGAGAATCTCTGAAACTTGTTGCTTTTCTCACTCTCTTCTCACTGATCCAATGCTCTGATACTAGAATATGTTGGCTATTGGTTGCAGCTCAAAATCAATGAGACAAAATATAACTTTCTAACATAAAAGTGCAGAAAAACAAGTGAAAACAGAGGTACAGCAGAGTAGTTTTCTGCTCAAACTTTCCTTTTCTTTTTCATTCATCAGTTCTACAGTTTCCAGAAGATTCACACACATATACTGGTTTTCTTGCAAGGCTTTACAACCATACACCTGTCTACATTTCATTCATACAAACTAACCCAACTTAACTTAACATAACTCTAGTTAGTTAAACTAACACAATAATAAATATATTTTGTTAACTAAGTGACAGCAGCCACAGCACAATATATTAACTTCAACAAATCCGGTAGTGTTTGCTGTGGGAAACACTGGAGATCAAGCTTCTGTAATTTTGTTTCCATTGTTCTATCTACTTTACTTTGCTGCTTTCCCATTCCACCTTCTAAAAACGTTTTCTGCAACAGCAACACTTCCCTGCCTATTTTAGTCCTTTTTGATCTTATCCACCTTTGCAGCTTTCGTTTCGCTTCACCTTTCTCTTTCACCTTCGATCCCCCTCCCCATGCTATATTCAGCTTTTCAACGCCATTAAATTTAAACAGCGTAGTTAACAATTCGTCTATCAAGAATGTCTCACTGTTGACATTGATGCTCAGCTTCCTCAGCTTCTTTAATCCTGCAAGATCAGCAAGAGTACAGACGTTTCCATGACTTACATCAGCAATCACAAACCCCTTCAAGACTTGGAGATCAGAGAACCGTAGGAGCTCCTTGGGGATGTGATCTAGCAAGTAGCACTTGGATACGTCTAAGAGGGTAAGCATTTTGAGTGATTTTATCTCATTGGGAAGAGTTTCCAGATTGTAACAGGCTCTGAGATCTAAGATCCTCAAATTTCTGAGCTTCGTGATGGAATTCGGAAGCTTCTCAATCCCAGAGATTCCTTGAAGGCTAAGAAGCTTTAAGGATTCCATATTCTTCAATCCTTTTAAGCTTTCTCCTGATTCTCTGGTCTAAGCTTCTCAGCATTAATCAAACAAGCCCTGTCAGAACCTGAATAATCCAAGGTTAGATTTCCTTCAGAATTGTGATTGAAGAACTTTTCTTCTTGTGCAAGAATAATCACCAGAGAACAGAAAAGTGGATCCATCTTAAATCTGTTCACCACCATTTTGCGTTTGTTGTTTACAGGAAGGATAAACTCCTTTGCCGTAAAATCGTCAAGAATTTTAGTAGCAAAACCCTGAACAGTGTTTTCTCCGGTGTCAGAAGAATCTAGTAAGCCTTCTCCAATCCACCACTGCACCAGCAGCCTCTTCATGACTACTGCATTTTTTGGGAACACAGCGAGAGACAACAATTAGCTCTTTCGTTGAGAATGCAGGCCTCAAAGATTGCATGAAATTCTCTGAACTTGTAGCTTTGCTTCAATTGGTCTTTAGCAAGACATGCATCAGAATCTGTTGAAGAAATTGTTGATGAAGCTGCTGCTATTGTCTTAGAGGCATTCAATATTGGTCGAAGTTGTCTTAAATTTTGAATTGTTTACTTCAATTAATCTAGTTCTGTCTGCAAGGATCAAACTTAATAGATTTAGTTTTCTGCCTGCAAGTTGCATTAGGTGTAGAATAAAATAAAGATTCACCTAATAATTATATTAAATTCCCATATCACAACTTGTAGTTGAAGGCATCTTTGAAATGAATGTACTAAGTCCTTCTCTGGTTAGGTCGGTCCTGAAATTTATTTATTTCATGACGGAGTTACAACCATTTCCACAACCTTACGAAACTAGACTTTTACATTTGTTGACTTACAATTATATGCATTTGTAACAGCAACATGTGTTACATGGCAACAATGAAAATTCATAGATTATATTAACATTAGTAGGTGACTCTCCTTTGCCTGAAAAAAAAATGATGGAATGTACATGGCAACAATGAAAATTCAAAGATTATATTAAGCAACATGTGTTCCAACTTCCAAACATTTATACAATGCTAATTCTGACTAATTAATCAAAAAAAGGTTACGATACCACGCTCTTCAGATATATATCAGCACTGTTTCATTCCATCTTATTAGTAGCAGCTTTGTGAGTTTTGGCACAATATTGAAACAAGCCGCCATCAAAGCAACGACATACGGCTTCTTTCGATACGTAACCTTCTTCATCCTTTGCAAGCACATACAGAACTCCCCATTCCGATTTACTAGCAGTCCTTCAACATTTAAAAATCATCAAGTGACGACGATTATGAATTTGTGTAATGGGAAAGTGACGATGCATTTTGTGGGTTGCCAAAAAACCAAATTTCCTATAGCGCAACCACTTTCAGAAAAATTGCTAGACATTTCCCCTCCATTTATGTGATAAGGGTGGTGTCACATTTACTCATTAAATCTCAAAGTATGGGGAGACCACCTCTATATGGTGAGAGTTACATTCTGAACCATGCTTATAATTGTTGATCTCGTTAGGTGCCGACATACCACTAATGGTTTAGTGTCAAATTAAAAAGAAAAATGAAATCTGTAAATTTCCTCCAGATGCTGGGTGGCATACCAAATAAAAGGCTAAGCCACCGGGCAATATATTTTATAGCAATACCTACTAGTATTAATTTAGTTATGGTCTAATTATATTTTTGTTTATTTGCTTGTAAGTTGCAATAAATTATTAATTATTTAGTTCAACTAATCTAATTTTCTCTTGTAACAAGGATCAAACATATATAATTAATCATATTTAGTTTTTAATTAACGAAATTATATTTAATTTTCTGGCTGCAAATTGCATTAGGTGTAGAATAAAATAAAGATTCAACTAATAATTATATTAAATTACAATATACTCAGGAGAAAAAGAAAAAAACAAATATGTATAAGTTGTTTTAGTATGTAGGATAGAGAGTTCACACATGGGACAACTATACTTTGTGCTTAATTAATCTGTATATTTTTATGTTGCTAGTGTCTATGAAGATCAAACACTATATGTACTGTCCATATATATACCCAACAATCAGGAGATATCCAATCCCACGCGTCGAACCCCACCAGAAGGTAAGCTAAAGGAGTATGCTCAATAGAACGTAAAAGTTGAAATTGAAGAAGGCATCTTTGAAATGAATAGATGTATATCCTAATTAACTAAATGCAACTTGCACTGGTGAATTAATAATGCAAAGCAATATTCAAGCTACACATCCATCCAATAATGTTCTTCTGTCTAAAATGGAGCAGATTGAGCATTTTAGCCATAAAAATGTGTTGACCTACTTTGAGTTGTATGAGGGAAATGATGATGACCCTGTCTGCTGCCAAGCTTGCTGTGAAGAGATTTATGGACCGGCTTATATTTCTGAGGAATATAACTATGGCTTCGATTATGGTTTGCACAAATCATGCGTTGAATTACCTGTCGAGATCCAACACCACCCTCTTCATCTCCATGCTCCTTTAAGAACTCTTAACGTACACAGTGAGTGGGAGTTTGGTGATGAACCTGAGTTTTTCATATGTGACAGATGCAGACAATTCTCTAGAGGTTTCTGTTATCGTTGTAAAGATTGCGAGTTCAACCTTGATGTCCAAAGCGCTTATTTTAAACGGGGTATTTTCGTATGTATTATTCGGCTACAGGACACATCAGCCAGATAAGTGAGAATTACAGAGGAGTTGTAATGCCACATCATCAAAAGGTCAAACAGTCAACCAGATGAATATTGATCAGCGACACATTGTCAAATTTGGCCACGTCACCAAGATAGCTAGGTTAAACGGTAGGGCATATGCATCAAGTAAATGTGTTAAGTTTTAGATTTGTGTCACTGCAAGAAAATTATGCCTTTCTTGACAGTTATAAAAATTGTCAAGGAAGCTAATGTTAAGGATTACCATGACAGTGACAGTTGCTCTTGACAGTTAAACGTTTTTAACTGTCAAGGATCCTTGACAGTTTTGACTGTTAAAACTATCAAGAATAATTTTTATTATTATTATTATTATTTTTTATATTTAAAAACAGTGAAAATGAGAATGCAAAGGAAAGGAAAACTTAGTTTATTGTTTGGTTGGAACTTTAGAATTAGTCTCTGAATCAGTATTATTTTGTTTGGTTAACAACGGAATGGAATGGGGTTAACTGTATTTTAACCAAAATACCCTTAATTATAAAACATTCATAATAACATGATATATTATGGATAATAATAATAAAATATAAAAGAATATTATATATATATAAGTATATTATATATATATATATATATATAATTATATATTATAATATATAATATAAAATATATAATACATATAATAACATATATATCTATATTATATAATATTTTATATATATATATATATTATTATATATGTAATAATATATAATATATATACAGTCTTTCTATTATCAGTTCGAACTGACAAAAGTTATATCAGTTCCTTGTATGTGGGCCACTGGATTTAAATACTTTGACTGACAAGTGCATACAGCCAAGTCAAAGTATCTAAATCCAGTGACCCATATACAAGAAACTGATATAACTTTTGCCAGTTCGAACTAATAATAGAATTTCTGTATATATATAATATATAATAATATTATATATTATATATGTTTATATATCATTTTATATATTATAATAATATAATATATAATACATATATATAAAATATATATTTATATATCATTAATATAATATATAATAATAATATATTATTTTCGAAAGGAGGGTATTTTTGGAATGGGGTTGGGGCATATGAGGGTATTTATGGAATATAAATTTTAGTTTGGAATGGAAGGGCATTCATTGGTTTTTGGATGGAATGCCCATTCAACCAAAATGGTGGAATCCCCATTCCAATAGAATCACTATTCCATTGCATTTTAATAAACCAAACGAATGAAATGACTTTTATTCCATTCTATTCCATCCCATCCAATCAAACATGGTCTATAGGAGACTCGTGACATCAATTGTAATAAGCATGATTTAGAATACAATTCTCAACATGAGAGATATTTCTCGATATGTATTTTGCAATTTAATGAACAAATGTAAGACTCAGATTACTAATTTATATGGGTAATTGAATTATTAACGTGTTTCTTAGTATGAAACAAGAGGGTGCAAAATAAATAAACAATTTTTTTAACATTATTTTTTTTTTGAATTTTTTAAAAGTAAATTTATTAAATTTAAAATTTTACTTATCCAATATCAGTTTGCCCAAAAACCGATATCTTACTGTAAAATAAATTCATATCGAGATTTTGTATGGTGTTGAAAATAGGAAGTAAAAGTTTAAAAAAATTATTAAAGATAAAAAAAAATTATATATTATGAATGTTTTATAATATAATATATATATTATATATTATTATATTAAATAATATATATCATATATTTATTAAATAATATAATATAATATAATATATATATATATATATATATATATATATATATATATATTTATAGCAAATCACATCTAATAATATAATAATAATATATATTTATAATATTTATATAATATATATTATATAAATATATTATTATATATATTGTATAATATAATATATATATATATATATATATATTTAATATAATAATATATAATATATAATATATATTATATTATATATTATAAAACATTCATAATATATAATTTTTTTTATCTTTAATAATTTTTTTAAACTCTTAATTCATATTTTCAACACCAAACAAAATCCTGATATGGATTTATTTTATAGTAAGATATCGATTTTTGGGCAAACCGATATTGGATAAGTAAAATTTTAAATTTAATAAATTTACTTTTAAATCATTTGCTTTTAAAAAATTCAAAATTTTTTTAAAAAAAAAACTGTTTATTTATTTTGCACCCTCTTATTTTATACTAAGAGACACGTTAATAATTCAATTACCCATATAAATTAGTAATCTGAGTGTTACATTTGTTCATTAAATTGCAAAATGCATGTTGAGAAATATCTTCCATGTAGTGAGAGTTGTATTCCAAATCATGTTTATTACAATTGATGTCACGAGTTTCCTATAGGCCATGTTTGGTTGAATGGAATGAAAAGAAAGTCATTCCATTCATTTGGTTTGTTAAAATGCAATGGAATAGTGATTCCATTGGAATGGGAATTCCACCATTTTTGTTGAATGGGCATTCCATCCAAAAACCAATGGAATGCCCTTCTATTCCAAACTAAAATTTATATTCCATAAATACCCTCATATGCCCCAACCACATTCCAAAAATACCTTCCTTTCGAAAAATAATATATTATTATTATGTATTATATTAATGATATATAAACATATATAATATAATATATTTATATATTATATAATTATTATATAATATAATATATCATATTATATTATATAATAATTATATATATTATACTATTATATATATTATATATTATTACATATATATTATATATAATATAATAATATATTTATATAATATATATAATATTAATATATTTATATAATATAATATATAATATACATATTATATAATATATATATATATATATATATATTAAAATTAATATTATATAATATATGTAATAATATATAATATATATTGTTGACGGTGATTTTTAGTGATCACCAAGTCAATGATTCGTTTTTTGAATTACTGCAGTTTATACTTGAGTATAGTCAAAGATTGTAAAGAAATAACAAGTGATTTACGTGGTAAAACTCCAAAAGATCGGAGAAACATCCACGGGATTGTTGCTTTAGCAACAAAGTCAAATCCACTATGAATCACGATTACAAGATGAAGAACGATAAAGAATGATTACAAGAACTTTGCACTATGATCCTCTCTCTCTCTGTTCTACTTCTCGCGTACCTCTTGTTTATGAATAGAGGGGGTATTTATACATGTTGTTTTTAGGGTTTTAAGGTGACCGCTAGGGTTTAGTGTTGTGGCCCCCAAGTCTCGAGCGGTTTCCTAGTCCTATTTAGATTATGTTTTCCCTTTTTCGGCTGTGTCCAATTCTGGACGGGATTCTTTCTCCTTTATTCACGAGAGAACTGCTTGTTTCCTTTTTAAACTCTAATGGTCCACATCGTTGCTTATTGTGGACCTGCTGGCTACTGATTGCAAGTATTGGCGACTGTTTTATTGTTTCCCGAGTGAGTATGCCCGAGTGTGCCCGAGTGTGCCCGAGTGTGCCTGAATCTGATCTGCTGCCCAAGCTGATCGTCTTTGTTTGTGGTCGGACTATTTATCCTCTTTTCCGAGTAGGTTATCGTGGAGGTTTCTGCTCCATAAGTTGACTTATCTTGACCCCTGCTGACCTGGCCTTCCATGGTGATGACATGTCCTTCATGACTATTTTTACCTATAACAATACCCCATTAAATATTTGAGCCAATCACGATTAGCCAGGCTCTCTCGGGTCTAATATTTAACCTCGATATTTCTTTGTGATTGATCCTCATTCGTCGTTTTCTGTATTAATGTATCCTCGTTTGACTCGAAGCTTTAAATGACGTGTCTTAATTACGACCGCATACATTCGATTCCTCAATGATTTCAGAAATCTTTTGATGGTGACGCTTCTGTTCTCTGATGACTCAAGACGCTCCCCAGCTGCCATTTGTCTCTTTTTTTTATTTGGCCGTGGTACAGCGCATTTATGAGACATAACCTTTCTTTTCGCCTGCGTACAGCCCACGTCACGGCCCACGTCTTTCTATTTTCCCGCTTCTCTGTACTCTCCTAGGGTTTTGTTCCTTTTGAATTTGATTCGTCGCCTATATATTTTAGCTCCGCTGTAACTTATCCACTTTTATTTTCTTCTTCCATTACTTTGCTTGTATTCTTCGACTCTCTTGTTTTCCCAGGCACTTTGCTTCGTCTTTCAACTTTTCTTCTCAAACCTGCTTCGTTGAGATCATCAGCTTCAACCCCCAGGCTTTTTCTTGAAGGTTCTTCCTCCTCAGGGGTCTGCATCGCCTCTGTTTTTCGCCATCTCAAGGTTAGTTCTCATGGATTCTACAACTAGGTACCGTCTTTTTACTGTTGGTATGATTGCCATTGAGCAAAATGATACTCTCACTGCATCAATTGTTCACAAGTTACTGAAAGAACCTCTCTTTGATCAACCGCATTTTACTAACGCCGACGTTTCTGGAATTTATCGTGACAGCCCTGCGACTTCCGGAGTTCCTCCTACTCCTGAAGTTCATTTTGTTTCTTCGGGTTCATCGCAGCCTGACTCCTATCAGCCTGAAGCTCGGTCAGACTCTTCGGCTTCCACCTGTGTTGATACTCAACCTTGGAGAAGACCGGGGAAGAGGATGAGTAGTCGGAAGATTTATAAGGATTGTGACCCTCGAGAGAGCCGAGTGGCGACCCAGAGGATCGTTGAAGACGATATTGAAGAGGAGCACAGGGCCATTCGCATTCCCTTCTCTCCCGAGCGGATTTGCATCTATGATGTTGAGCCAAATGTGGTCGGCCCTGACGAGATAATGCGATATATGCGGCGGTTCGATCTGGACAGCAGTGAGGTTTCGCTGATTCCAGCTGAAGGTCGGGCTGCATGGAACCCACCCCCTGGCCACGTGGCAATTTACGGGTCCATGCTCACCTGCGGTGTTACTCTTCCTCTCCAGCCTTTCATCACTTGGTTCTTGGCTGAAGCCCGACTCGAATGGAATGGGAATTCCACCATTTTGGTTGAATGGGCATTCCATCCAAAAACCAATGGAATGCCCTTCTATTCCAAACTAAAATTTATATTCCATAAATACCCTCATATGCCCCAACCCCATTCCAAAAATACCTTCCTTTCGAAAAATAATATATTATTATTATGTATTATATTAATGATATATAAACATATATAATATAATATATTTATATATTATATTATTATATATAATATAATATATCATATTATATTATATAATAATTATATATATTATACTATTATATATATTATATATTATTACATATATATTATAATATTAATATAATAATATATTAATATAATATATATAATATTAATATATTTATATAATATAATATATAATATACATATTATATAATATATATATATATATATTAATATTAATATTATATAATATATATAATAATATAATATAATAATATAATATATAAATATATTATATTATATATGTTTATATATCGTTATTATAATAATAATATAATATATAATATATATAATAATATAATATAATATATATAATAATATAATATATATTTATATATCATTAATATAATATATAATAATAATATATTATTTTAGGAAAGGAGGGTATTTTTGGAATGGACGGACGTAGGCGGTGGGTGGCAGGCAGCTGGCGGTGGTTCGGCGGTGAGGGAGGTGGTTATTATAAATATAAAAAATGTTATTTAATTAAATATTATTATTAAATATAAAATAATGAAATTTAAAAATATATATATATTAACATTTCTTGACATTTTTTAATTGTCAAGAATAAAAACTGTCAATAAAAAAAAAATTAAAAAAATTATAATTAATGACAGTTTTTAACTGTCAATAAAAAAACTATCAAGAAAAAAAAAATTATGACAGTTTTATAAAACTGTCATAAAAAAACTGTCATCTTTGTTGGTTTTTCTAGTAGTGTGTTGACTTGATTCCACAACAAAACTCTCTTTATTTGTGTTAACTAGTTGCTTAGGTGGTTCGTGTTTAATATTAGCTTCAAGAAAGGAAAGTAACTTCTCATGCAAAATTCGTCTTCAAGAGGAAAGGTGCTTACTTGGATGCTAAGGTATCGAGATTCTTCTTTCTCTTGCAAGGCGTAAGCTCACACACACACATTACATACATTTGTGTCCCTGCATCGTTGCGCTAAATTGGTGTAACACATTACACACATATTATTGTATGCTCATGCATTGATTTAAATTGATAAATTTTGTAAGATTACATGTTCTAGGATTATACCTAGGAAATGACATACTTGTGTGTTCATGTGTTTTTTTGTTAGTGTTTTTGTGATATTGGACTTGAATATGTTCTCATATTGTTCCTTATTGAGTTGCAAACATTTCGGTTACTTATTCATAAGTTTTCGAGTTCCGAGTTGGAAGTTACGAAACTTTCCATGTGTTTATCGTGCATAGTTTTCGTCTTTGTATATCGAGTCGATTTCCATATTTTTTGTGAAAGTTTTGTAAACGTTCATGTCTATGAGTGAGTTATGGTTCATAATCCGAAGGTGGATTCAAATTCGAAGTCCAGAGGTCGGAGAAACGGTCGAAGAACACGAGGGGAGCGTAAAAGGGAGCAAAGGGGAAGAGATGTGGCTTTTTACCAAAACCACCCCTCTCCCATGGAGGCGTGTGATCCTCACAGGGAGGACGCCCCCTCTGCCCCCGTGGAGGCCACACTTCTCCTCGAGGAGCTGAGGTGGCGTGGTGTTGGCTGCCACTCGAGATCTCCCTCTCTCCATGTCATTTCCCTCTCTATATATTCAAAAATCTGCAGAAAATTTTATAACTCTTCAATTTTTGTTTTTGTGATTTCTCACTCATTTCAAATCCGATTTTGGAAATTCAAAAGCCAAAATTGTTGGTCTTTCAAATAAAAACAAGCCCCATGCATTTTCAAAATGAAATGATGTCCATATTTACCTATTTTCTTTGATCTTCATCATGTGTTCTTCATTTTGTAAGTAAATCATATTCTCTACACTTTTCTTGTGATCAATTTGTTGAATCTCTTGATTTGATTATGAAATGTGTTTAGAATGATTTGGATTCTACTTTTGGACTTGTTTAAGTGATTTTAGAAATTGGCTTTTGTGTTTTTGATTGAATATATTTCTAGCTAATTTTGATGAACATGAACTTGAATCTAGAAAAATTTGTGATTTGATCTTGATTGTTGATTTCTAGGATTTAGTCACATGTTCTAGAACTAGGATATTTTGATTGAGATTTCTATTATTCAAATCTAGTTCTTGTTTGATTGACATGTTTAGGTTTCTAGATATTTTTGTGAATGATTTTGAATGCCTAATCTAGATCTCTAATCACATGTTCATAAAGTGTGTTTGATCTAAATACTTTATTTGTTTGTAATTGCATTATATTGCATGTTTACACTTCACGTAGATCATTGTCTTGCAAATAGGTGGAAGTCTCTTGTTTGAGTGTGAAGCTCTTACTTGAGCAAGAAGTCTTAACTAGGATTGTGAAAATCTGGATAGTTAAGCAAGGAAGACTTGACTAGGATTGTGAATATCCGGATAGTTGAGCAAGGAAACTTTCTAGAGGCATGAAAAGTGTCTTGGATAGAAAGAGGCAAGTCTCTCACTAGTCAAAGGCCCGAGGGTATGTTAGAATGGGATGATCCAATAGGGTTGTTCATGTGATTTGATCGTTTGATGGTGTACATTCTACCAACTAGTGAAAGATAGTGTTGCCGGTGGTTATGGAATTAACCCATGGATGTTTCCTCATTTTTGAGGTTTTACCAAGTTAAAAAATCATTGTGTTGATTTTCGTATTTTAGTTTTTCACTTACTTTAACTTGTATTGTTTTAATTCTTGCTTAATTGAATTCAAATTTGGTGTTAATTTGGTTGTTGAAATCTTTAAGTATGCATAATTTGGTTGTGTGAAAAAAAAGTGTAAGAATTTGAGCATATACCTATTCACCAAACAGCCCCCCTAGGTATATTTTACACTAAGGGAATTTCAAAATCTACTTGGCTACGGAAACTTATAGAGTAAGGATCCTACTCACCGAAGATCCACTACAAAAAAAATGGTCTTTTCCAATGGCTAAATGCCGTCGAAAAAGAACATTTCCCATCAGAAATACGCTTTTCCGATAGGAAAAAGCCGTCGGAGGCTGTCGTAAATATGTTTGTTAGAAATAAAATTGACGAGCTGTCACAAATTCTACCATTTCAGACGGTCATGGCCATCAGAAAAGATGAAAATGTTGTCGGTAATAGTAATTCAAGACGGTCAAAATTACTTATATTTCTGACGGCTTTACCGCTATTTCCAACCGCTTATTGTGGTCGGAAATAGTCAAATTATAAAAAATAAAAAAATAAAAAAAATGGTGCGACTCGACTTGATAGTCACCATGTCACCCGTCATGCACCACATCACCTGTCACCCGACACGCGCCACACGACACACGCCACACACCACGTCACACAGCAACTTTAACTCCATGAAATTTATGTGGTTCGAACCCTTGACTTGGATGACAGTAAAGGGTTACCCTTAACTTTATATCTGATATGTTTTGCATACTATATATATATATATATATATATAAGCTATTGATATGTTTGTATAATATCTAATTAAATATATTTTTTTTTTGTATACTATTTAAATATAACTATTGAGATATTGTTTTTTAAAATAATATTTTATAAAAATTATTATTGTTTGTTAAAAAAAAAATATGATATAGTAGTGTCACTAAATATAATTAAAAATAACTAAATGTTCTTGTGATTACTAATAATTTTGCTATATTTTATATTTAGTTAATTTAGTAAGATGTGTCCATAAAGTAATTCGAATTAAATTTTAGCATTTCCAATGACACTTTTTATGTTGTTAGAAAAGTGGGTAATATTGACGGTTTATTTGACTATTTTCAGACAGCCGAAAAGCCATCGGAGAAGCGGTATTGTTCTTTTTTCTTTTTTCGACGGCACAAAAAGTCCCACAAGTCATTGGCATAACTCGGCAATTTGACACAACCCGAATCAATCTTGCAAATGTCATGTACGAGGGCGTTGTAATGTTCGTTGACATCCCTACATGACTTTCCCAGCAGGTGACTGGCAATATTTTGCCATCGGGTAATTTCTCAAGATAAAAATGCTTATAACAAGAGGGAGTTCCTAAAGAATGATGTCAACATCTCATAAATCCCTTCATCATAATCCTAACAAATGTTTTACGTATTTCTATTGTATCAAAGTGTTCACTCTTGATTTTTGCACATATATGTCATTGTCCGAATAGCAATTTAGGGAAAATCAGGTGTATTAAATGCTTACTACGAAATAGAGTTTATATAATTATTTTATCTAACTTTTTATTTTTCAAGAAAAAATAAATCATGAAATTTTTATTTGTACAAATTATTTGAAAAAACTTTATATAAAAAATACGGAATTGGTCTTTTCCGACGGCTAAATGCCGTCGAAAAAGAACATTTACCGTCGGAAATGTTGGATTACTTTTTCCTCATTTCCAACAGAACAAAAATTATTTCCGACGGCATTTAGGCCGTCGGAAAAAATGTATTACTTTTCCTCATTTCCAATAGAACAAAGACTATTTCAGACGGTATTTAGGCTATCGGAAATAATGTATTACTTTTCCTAATTTCCAATGGACCAAAGACTATTTCCGACGGCATTTAGGCTATCGTAAATAATGTATTTTTTTTTCCTTATTTTCGACAGAACAAAGACTATTTCCGACAGTATTTATGCCGTCGGAAATGTATTATCATATTTTTATTCATTTCCGATGGCACTGAAATGGCCGTTGGAAATAATACCTTTTCCGACGGCAATTAGCGCCATCGGAAATAGTTCATCACTGACACTACAATAAAATATGGCTTTGTTGAAAGTTATTTGTTGACAGTTTTTAATTGTCAACAATTCTTGACAATTTTTAACTGACAATCTAGTTAAAAACTGTCAACAAATAGCAAACATTATATATATATATATATATATATATATATTATTTAATATATAATACATATAATAATATAATATATACACATATAATACATATATATATATATATTATATATAATACATATAATACATATAATAATATAATATATATAATAATATAATAGTATAATATATATAATATATATTAATATTATATTATATATATTAATATAATATAATACATATATACTAATATATTAATATTATATATATTATATAGTATAATATATATAATATATAATATATATAATATATATATTAATATAATAAGTATATATTATATTATATATATTAATATAATATATATGTGATAATATACAATATATATAATAGTATAATATATATAATATATATTAACTTTCTTGACAGTTTTTAACTGTTAAGGATTGTTGAAAATTAAAAACTGTCAACAAATAACAAACATTTTTTATATATATATTATTAATATATTAAATAATATATAATATATATAATAGTATAATATATATATATATATAATATAATATATATATATATTATATATATAATATATAAACATATATCGTTTTATATATTATAATAATATAATATATAATATATATAATAATATAATATATATTTATATATCATTAATATAATATATAATTATAATATATTATTTTTGGAAAGGATGGTATTTTTGGAATGGAGTTGGGGTATATGAGGGTATTTATGGAATAAAATTTTTAGTTTGGAATGGAAGGGCATTCCATTGGTTTTTGGATGGAATGCCCATTCAACCAAAATGGTCGAATCCCTATTTCAATGGAATCACTATTTCATTGCATTTTAACAAACCAAACGAATGGAATGACTTTCTTTTCATTCCATTCCATCCAACCAAACATGGCATATAGGAGACTTGTGACATTAATTGTAATAAGCATGATTTGAAATACAACTCTCATTACAGAGAAGATATTTCTCAACATGCATCTTACAATTTAATGAACAAATGTAAGACTCGGATTACAAATTTATATGGGTAATTGCATTATTAACGTGTCTCATAGTATGAAACAAGAGAGTGCAAAACAAATAAACAATTTTTTTGAATTTTTTGAAAGTAAATGATTTAAAAGTAAATTTATTAAATTTAAAATTTTACTTATCCAATATCGGTTTGCCTAAAAACTGATATCTTACTGTAAAATAAATCTATATCGGGATTTTGTTTGGTGTTGAAATAGGAAGTAAAAGTTTAAAAAAATTATTAAAGATAAAAAAAAATTATATACTATGAATGTTTTATAATATAATATATATATTATATATTATATATTATATATTATATATTATTATATTAAATAATATATATTATATATTTATTATACAATATATATATATATATATATTATATAATAAATATATAATATATATTATTTAATATAATAATATATAATATTTATATATATTATATTATATAAATATTATAAATATATATTATTATTATATTATTAGATGTGAATTGCTATCTATCTATCTATCTATCTATATATATTATATAAATATTATATATATTATAAAGCATTCATAATATATAATTTTTTCATTATCTTTAATAATTTTTTTAAACTTTTACATCATATTTTCAACATCAAACAAAATCCCGATATGGATTTATTTTATAGTAAGATATTGGTTTTTGGGCAAACCAATATCGGATAAGTAAAATTTTAAATTTAATAAATTTACTTTTAAATCATTTATTTTAAAAAAATTCAAAAAAATAATTTTTTAAAAAAAATTGTTTATTTATTTTGCACCCTCTTGTTTCATACTAAGAGACACGTTAATAATCCAATTATCTATATAAATTAGTAATATAAGTCTTATATTTGTTCATTAAATTACAAGATGCATATTGAGAAATATCTTCCATGTAGTAAGAGTTGTATTCCAAATCATGCTTATTACAACTGATGTCACGAGTCTCTTATATGCCATGTTTGGTTGGATGGAATGGAAAGAAAGTCATTCCATTTGTTTGGTTTGTTAAAATGCAATGGAACGGTGATTCTATTGGAATGAGAATTCCACCATTTTGGTGGAATGGACATTCCATCCAAAAACCAATGGAAAACCATTCCATTCCAAACTAAAATTTATATTCCATAAATACCCTCATATGCCCTAACTCTATTATAAAAATACCCTCAACTCCTTTCCAAAAATAATATATTATTATTGTATATTATATTATTATAATATATATAACGATATATAAACATATATAATTATTATATGTATTATATTATTATATGTATTGGATTAGCCATCTGTTATGGGTTGCACATTCGAGAGGATGTGTGTAAAACTGTTTCTGAGGTATCTTGGGATGTCACAACAAACGACTCCTGCGAAAGGAGTGTCAGCTCTTGGTCTCAATGGTATCAGAGCCAGTTATTGCTCTAGAGAGAGTCTCTCCCGGCTATAAAAGAGCAATCATGAGTAGGGGTTTTCACTGTATGACACGCAATGACGAAGTATAGTCTTTTACCCTACCATGACCCGCCGAATTAGCCATCCGTTATGGGTTGCACATTCAAGAGGATGTGCGTAAAACTGTTTCTGAGGTATCTTGGGATGTCACAACAAGCGGCTCCTACGAAAGGAGTGTCAGCTCGTGGTCTCAATGGTATCAGAGCCAGTTATTGCTCTGGAGAGAGTCTCTCCGGGCTATAAAAGAGCAATCATGAGTAGGGGTTTTCACTGTATGACACGCAGTGACGAAGTATAGTCTTTTACCCTACCATGACCCGCCGGATTAGCCATTCGTTATGGGTTGCACATTCGAGAGGATGTGCGTAAAACTATTTCTGAGGTATATTGGGATGTCACAACAAGCGGCTCCTGCGAAAGGAGTGTCATATATTATATTATATTATTATATATTAATATATTATATATTTATATTAGAGGAAATTGCAAGAAATGAACAAAAAATTTATGGAGTTATTGTTTTCAGCCAAAAGTTTATTTTTTATTATTTTTGTCATCTTTATGCTTGAATTGCCAAAATTGCCCTCATCTTTGTTTTACTTGGACCAAAATTTCCCTCCCAATTTCCCTCCCAAAATTTTCACCTGATGTACGCCTTTTATGATTGCTGTATCAGATTTTATGTTTAAAAATCTGATATGCTCTCTCTCTCTCTCTCTCTCTCTCTCTCTCTCTCTCTCTCTCTCTCTCTAAAAACGAGATCTACGACCTCCAGTTCGTCTCTTCCATTTCGTCTCTTCCACACCATTTCGGTTCTTCCACCGAAACCAAAACCCATTTCGTCGATCTCGTTTTGTGGTCTCTTCTCTCTCTTGAAGTAGATTTGGAGCCGAACAACCTTCTAGAATGTATGTATCCCCTTCCCAGTTGTTTTTTTTTTTACAATTATATGTTGTTTGATATGAAGATTAAGATAGTGGTTTCGATTTTTTGTGAAACCCAGAATTTTTTCTTTTCTGGACCGAAGTTACATGCCAGTTTGGTTTAATGTTACATGCCAATTTGTTTTAATGTTACATGCCTGTTTGTTTTAAAATTATATGCCAGTTTATTTCTAACTTACATGTGATTTTGTAATTTTGATTCATAGTGAAATCAATCTCCTGTTGTTTTTTTACAATTATATGTTGTTTGATATGAAGATTAAGATAGTGGATTCGATTTTTAGTGAAACCCAGATTTTTTTATTTTCTGGACCGAAATTACATGCCAGTTTGGTTTAATGTTACATGCCAGTTTGTTTTAATGTTACATGCCAGTTTGTTTTAAAATTACATGCCAGTTTATTTCTAACTTATATGTGATTTTGTAATTTTGATTCATAGTGAAATCAATTTCCTGTTGTTTTTTTACAATTATATGTTGTTTGATATGAAGATTAAGATAGTGGATTCGATTTTTAGTAAAACCCATATTTTTTTCTTTTCTGGACTGAAGTTACATGCCAGTTTGGTTTAATGTTACATGTCAGTTTGTTTTAATGTTACATGCCAGTTTGTTTTAAAATTACATGACAGTTTATTTCTAACTTACATGTGATTTTGTAATTTTGATTCATAGTGAAATACTTGACATGCAGGAATATGGATACGAAGAAATTGGTCATCTATCACAGTGGAAGTTGGGTGGGCAATTCTTACGAGGGTGGTTTGACAAAGTGGGTCCATGTTCGTAGATGTTTGACTTATGATGCCTTGGTTAAGTTGGTACAAGATGTTGCCAAAGTTGATGCTGCTAAGTACACCATAGAATTATGCTCATTGGTCTCTACGAATATTGGTGTTGCTCGACCGATAATTGAGAATGACAATGAGGTGTCATGTATTATGGATGAAGATAAGTTCATACCGGCGGTTTATGTCACCATTTGTCACAAGGGCCAATAGATTGTGTGCAAAATGGTACTACAGTTGATGAAGATGACAACCTACTACAATCGATTTTTTTTCAACAATCATACCAACCTACTCCACAACCTGGGTATGGCGGGTTTGTCCAGCAACTGGCAGCATGTGGGTCTATTCCAATATCAGACCCAATTGTAGGTATTGAAGAAACCATTCATGATCAAGAGAACAGTCAGACGTTGGACACCGATAACTCGGATGATGTGTTGATACCCAACATTGACATTGTGAAATGATGTTTTAATTCTTATATGTATAGGTGAAATACTATATTTTGTATTGTAGACTTTATTGAAAAATACCAAATTCCAGTATTGAATGAATTTAGTTCACTGATCAAATTCCAGTATTATTACATGCCAGTTGGTTCTGAAGTTACATGCCAGCTGGTTCTGAAGTTACATGCCAGGTGGTTCTGAAGTTATCTGCCAGTTTAAATTAAGTTACATGACAGTTTAAATTTAAGTTGCATGCCAGTTTAATTTAAAGTTACATGCCAGTTGGTTCTGAAGTTACATACCAATTCGAATTGAGTTTCACGATTGAAAGACACTGATTCCAAAAAAAAAAAAATCCAGTATTGTTACATGCCAGTGTCAGTTCTGAAGTTACATGCCAGTTCAATTTGAATTCCAGTATTGAATGAATTCTTGTTTGCGATGTACGCTGTAGAATTGAATGAATTTATTTTGAAGATAAAATTCCAGTATTGTTACATAACAATTATTTCTGAAGTTACATGCCAATTCCATATGAAGTTACATGCCATTTATTTTGAATGTTACATGCCAATTATTTATGAAGTTACATACCAATTAGTTCGAATGTTACATGCCAGTTATTTCGAATGTTACATGTCAATTCCATATTTCAAAGGATGATTTGAAGATAAAATTCCAGTATTATTACATGCTAGTGTTGTTTGACCTGACAAATAAGGTCACAAACAAATCAATAACCTACCATGACCATCAGAGAAAAATAAAGAAAAATATAATACTATGTAAAAAGGGTATAAAAAAAAAAATTAATCAAAAATGAGAAAAAAATAGAACTACTTGATTAAAGAAAATAGTAACAATAATTATAAAAAGGGTATAAAAAAAAATGAGAATGAAAAAGGACCTCTTTTGACCACAAATCAACCAAAAATGAGGTGGGAAAAAGGTTGAAAGGACCTTTTTTTTTTTTTTTTTTTTTTTTTTTTTTTTTTTTTTTCAATTTCAATGAAATCATAAGGAGAAAAATTCAAGCAATCTTGCACATGCTAACAAAATATTTTCACTATTTGCTGTATCTCTAGTATATCAAAGTTATCAATTGTTATCATCATCTCTTCCTCTTTCTTCTTCTTTTACCTGAGCATAACCTGTTGATCCACCTCTCCGTCAACTAGCATGACTGAGCTGTGATGATGCAACATGTACCACCGGCCCACCGGCCGTTGTGGAACTCAAACACATTAGTCACGTTAAATGGTCCCGAGTCAATATCTACGTAGGTTTTCATGGTCACCCAAGCCATTTCTGTCAGCACCCGTGCTTTTACATCCTGGACCTGAAAATCGACCCCCTGTTCCCAACTAAATGCAAGCTGCCAACTTTGTATTACAGAATTATACCTGCAAAATGGGGAAAAGAAAAAACCTTGACTTCTCTCACATTTGAAATTGATAAAATGTGTTAATTGTTGATTCAGTTCATGCGAAAGCAGTTACTAATTTAAGAGCCTTGAAAGCCCAATTATGTCCAGCATAAAGAAACATGTAATAATTATTCACGATCACATGATAATATATATACTTCATAAAAAATAATTTAGCTCGGTATCCGGAGAAAATTTTCAACACCTCAAAGCATAACAAATCATTAGTTCGGGCAACCTCAGTATAGGTAAGGATTAGATATTTTCCATGATGAATTCGTCTAATGTTCTCATTGGCTAAAAGTTCAAGAAAAAGAAGATAACTACATACTTACGATGTCTCTTCTTTACCAAGTCTAACAAAACATTATATGATTTGACTTGTATAACCTCAGCATCAATCTAGTGAAATCAGAACACAAAAACCTAATCTTCTGATTGTTTGTCTCATGCATACATGTGCTTCTCAGAAACTTTGAAGCTGTTACCATTTCTCCAGAGAGACATAATCCAAGTATCCAATACTTGAATGATCTTCCACAAGGTCTTTTAAAACAGCTTCTATCACTAGTTAAACACACACAACTATGCATTTATGTTCAACATTAATATATAATAATAGGCATTCAACAACAGAACAGAGTCTAAATAAAACCACAACCTCAAAAGTCAGTTACCAATCTAATAATCCAGACTCAGACCACTATAATTACATATGCATTACAAATCAGCTCCGGGGAGGAATCTCAATCAGTAGTCCGGACATATTTGCAGTTGCATTACTATAGCAGTAGTACAGTACAAAGCAATAAAGCATGCTATTACATTAGCTATACAGCCACAGCACAGTTAAAGCAATCACAAAAGTGAAAACAAGAATCAATGTTGATTAATCAATAGAACTACTTGATTAAAGAAAATAGTAAACAAGTAGTTCAATTAAGAAAAAAAAATCATCAAATTATCAAACAATGTAAAAAATTTATCAAAAACCCGTACATGAACATGTAAATTTCTCAAATGGGCATAAATCAAGCTGTGAATTTGTAAAAACATAAAATTCAATTCAATATGTAAACAAGCTGTGCAACCATAAAACACACTAACTATATGTAAAAACACCCAATTCAATCTACAAAAACCATTAAAGCCCAGCACAACATTTAAAACCCCAGAAACAAGCTGTGAATTTGTAGCCTCACCTTTGAATCCTCTTCAATTTCTAATTGAATTCTCAATTTGACAAATCCAATTTAAGATTCTATATCCTCCCTAAACTCCTCCCACTTCAAAATTAAACATGCATTTTATTAATGCACACATCCCATAAAAAGTTATTAAATAAACCAATAAATGAATCTTAAATTATAAGCAGACTCTGTTTAATTGCTGAAAACATGTTGCAATTTGCAAATACAAGCAAACCTATGCCCTATGAATATACTCTTGCTCACTCACATAACCCCCACAAAAATGAAAGTGAGCTCAATGAAGCCTAAGAGAAAAATCATGCAAAAATTAAATTCTTTCACCCTTCTAATTTAAGAGACTCCAAAATGTTTCTTATAGTATCAAAGAGAAACGTCAAAATCATCGGAAAAAGCAAGCAATAACCCACATAATAAATCAAGCTAAGATCATTTAAACAATATCTCAATTAAATAAGCTCACAAATTTTCATGCTTTCTCTTGTTTTATTCCATTTAAGCAAATAATATACCACACACTCGTATCAAGCTCAATTATGTGACAATTCTATAGTATATAATCACAAGCAACAAATTAGAAGGGAACATAACGTACAATTTGAGAAGGAAAAAAAAAAAACTCAAATCTCTACCCATCTCCCACATTTTCTCGGCAACTAAACAGAATTCAACCCACAGAAGCCCAAAATTAAACGCAAACAAGGAATCAAACACTAATTAAACCCCCCCACCCCCCAACTCTCGAAACCCCATAAACACAACATGCATGCAAACAATCGATCATAAATGCATAAATAACACAAAATTTAATCACAATTAATAAATCCAAATCGATAGACAAATAACAGAAACCCTGGAATTTTGGGAATTTTGGAGAGAGAGTAAGAGAAATCAAAAGGAAAGTCAATTGAGTTTCTCTTGCAAATTATCTCTTAAGAGAGACTATTGATTTTTAATTTAGTTGTTATATTATAATAACTATTTATTGGTTTTTAATGTACACAGAGTGTTGCAAAATTACCACAAATCAAACTTCAGACACAAATCAAAATCAAAAGAAGAGTTTGCAAAATTACCAGACCTGAGATGTGTTCGACGGCGAGAGGTGCGCGATGGCTAGAGGTGAGCGACGACCAGAGGTGCGGCGACAGCAGTAACAACGACGGTGGTGTGTGCGACGGCGAGAGGTGCGCGACGGCTAGTGGTCAGCGACGACGAGATGTGTTCGACGGCCAGAGGTTCCACGGCGACGACGATCTCTCTCTCTTCCCTTCTCTTTCTTTTTTCTTTTTTACTTGTTTTGATCGTTTTACTGATGGGTGGATCCCAACCTAACAAGATGCCTCATTTTTAACACCCACCCACTGACATACCTTTTTTTTTTTTTTTTTTAATTTCAAATTTAAGGGTATTTCTGTCCAAAAGTGGTAAAAAGTAACGAAAACAATAAAAAATAAACTTATGGCTAAAAACAATAAACTCATAAATTTTTTGGCTCTTTTTGAATTCACCCCTTTATATTATTATATATATTGTATAATATAATATATATTATATATATTTATATTTATATATATATGTGTGTGTGTGTTATATTATATGTATATTATTATTATATGTATTACATATAATTATATATTTATATGTATTATATATTATATATTATATATTATTATATTAAATAATATATAATTATATATATAATATACTTTTATATTTTATTATTATTATCCATAATGTATCATGCTATTATACATTCATACATAGGGGTATTTTGGTCCAAATACAGTTAACTACATTCCATTCCGTTGTTAAAAAAACAAAATAATACTGATTTAGAGACTAATTTTAAACTTCCAACCAAACAAAAAACATAGTTTTTCTTTCCTTTGCATTCTCATTCTCATTCTCATTAGTCATTACCATTCCGATTACCATTCCACCATGTAACCAAACGTGACCACAGAGTATTGACCAATAACTCGACTATATATGCTTTAAAAAATATAATTTTATTAAAAGTTTTAATAAATATTTTTAAATATATGTCTGTTGTGGAAATTAGATTTTTTTTTTTTTTTTCGTGAAAAAGAGGGCTAACAGCCTAGAACAAAGACAAAAACGAAAAAAGAGCTAAGAGCTAGAACAAAGCCTAGCAAAGGCCACCCCATTGAAATTATCCCTTAAACTATCAGACGTCGAGGAGGGGGGGGGGGGGGGGGGGGGGGGGGGGTGGTGAAGAAAAAATAGTGCAACTCAGATCAAGCGAGTGTCCGAGAAAAGCCATTCTGTCAGCCACTATGTTACTTTCCCTGAAGACATGTTGGATGTGGCAACTTCAATCCTTACCAATGAGCGACTTACAAACATGAATGATACTAAAGAGGGGATGACAACTCGGGACAGTATTGTTTAGTAGCTCCACCATCGATTTTTAATCAGACTCGACAAGAACCTTATTAAACTTCTGCTGCCAGACCAGCTTCAGACCCTCCAGAATTCCCCATAGCTCCGCTTCAAGAATAGAGCCCGTGCCAATCTTCAACGCAAAACCAGTCAACCAAGTTTTCCTATGATCCCTGACCACACCACTAGTAGCAATGGAACTCATCTCAGAGATCATACTTCCATCAACATTGAGCTTCACCCAGTCAGGCGTAGGAGGACACCAAGGGATAAGACTTCTTTTCACAGTAGTAGAATTAACATCAGCAGAATTGGCCTTCAACCAATCCTCCACATACCTACAAATGAACTGGCCCGGACAAAAAAGGGGATTAAAATCAGGATCAAAAACAGCATTACATCTTCATTTCCAAATAAACCAGAGGGTCACACTAAAAATAAGATAATTAGAAAATTTTCCCAATACCAACTTATTGCACTTGAGATTACTCATCATCCATTCATCCCAACCAGTCTTGAATGCAGCAATCTTGGTAACACCATTGCCAATGCTCTCCCAAATAAGGATAGACTCAGCACACCCTCTAAAGACATGCTCAACATCTTCACTACTAACATTACATCTCACACAAATAATATCATAAGTGAGACCTCTAGCAGCCCGATGGTAATTAGTTAACAATTTCCCATGGTGAAGGATCCAAATGAAGTTGAGGACTCTGGGAGGAAGATTAAGTTTCTAGATGAAGCTCCACTTCCATTCGGCAACCTGATAACTCTTATTTCTACACGTTGTGTAGTCCCTTATCTACATCTTTCATGCTTGTTTCTGGGTAAAACTAGGTATTTAAAGTTTTAAATAAGTGTTTCAGGTTATTTTTAATCACAGAGGCTAAAGTGCAAAATTGGAGAAATATTGGGGCAAAAGTGTAATTTTTGAAAATTTGATTCAGCGTCCCTATTCGGCGGTTACGGCCGCAAAAAAGGAACCAGAAGACCATTATTTTGCAGTTTTGCTCCCTAGGGCACATAATTGAAGGCGAAATTTTGACAAAAGCTTCCTGTAGAATGCTTAAGTTGCGGGGGCCATATCTCTCTCCTTAGAATGAACTAGATTTTTTGCTACCTGTGGTTGGAGAACCCCAGAAGTCTTCTTTCCAACGGTTTTTCAATAATACAATTCCGATATTTGTGAAGAAATTTATGCCCATTTTCGTAACAGTGCGCGCTATTAGAAACTCACCCGCGAAGTCCCCAAAATCAGCCACTTATGAAGGGCATTCTCGTCCTTTCACTCTCATTTCTGCCCTAAGCCTCCTCCCACTATAAATATCCCATTTTCTCTCAGTTTTTACAGAATCCCTTCAATCCCTCTCTCTCTCTCTTCCGCCTAACTCACTTCTTCTTCCATCTTCTTCATCTCTTTACCTTCTTCACCAAATAAGGAGAGGATCCAAGCTCCCATAGAGGTTTTTCCTCCATGGGAGCTAAACACACACCTCCACCACCATTTTCACACTTCATCCATCCATTTTAGGGCAGTTTTCAAGGAAATATGAGTGGTTTTCAGACCAAATCCGAGCTAGAAAGGTTTGGAGCATCTTTGGAGGGTTTGTCTTCAAGGGTTTGCTCTTATTTACTCATTTCTTTGTATTTTCTGTTTCTTTGATGTGTAACCCCGATTTGGAGAATATTGTAAACCTTACACTTGTGTTATATATTTTGTTTGTTCTTAAATTCATGTGGGTTTTGTCTTACTCTTTGCTAATTACATGTTTTAAGCTCTAATTGCAATATCCATGTGTGTAAAGGTCCTAAATTGATATGTGTCCATGATTGGGATTAGGAGTAGAGTAATTTAATGTAGGAGTAGTGTAATTTAGTATCCCATGATTGTTTATTGATTGATGGATGACCAAAATGCCATGTTTAGAGTAATTGGAGTGTTAGAGATTTAGCTCCAAAGAGTGGAAAAGGTTTCAGTTCAGGCATTTAGTTTCTAAATTGACCTTGGTTCAAATCCTTGTGCTTAATGGGTCTTTTTAAGACACAATTATCTATCCTTGGCTGGATTGAGTAATAAATTGATTTAGGGATAATTCCCAAATCAAGAGGATGAACCCTTAACTTAGATTGAATGGTCTTAATGAATAACAACCAACTTTATGCACATGTTTGTTTGGTAAACTTGTTTCCCATGTCTAGCCATCCTAGGGAGATTGATAAAACTGAATCTGTATCTAGAGTAAAGACAAACTGAATTCCTCTTGTGCTTGTGTAGTTATAAGGGTATTTCATTGCTTAATACTTTCACTCGGTTAGCCACCTTTTGGATGATATTTAGGCTGTGTGTTGTATATCGTATGGTTCACATTAACATGTTCAGCGTGATATCCTCTACATTTGACCAGTAAGTTGAGAGATCACTAGGCTGGCGTGTAGAGCTCGTGTGTGTGTTCCACCGTCCTTAATGAATCCAAGCATTTATGCATGGATGTAATATCTAAAACATCGAGAGAGATTAGAGATTAATTAAGGGGACACGAGCATATAACATACATGTTGTATGGGTATCTCGTATTCTTAATGCTTTCACTTGGTTGCCCTCCCGTATTTGGTTAGCTATTGTGAATGAATTATTGGCTGTAGTATTGCCCACGTGGTTGTGCATTACATGCCCAACGAAATAACCTCTGTATATGACCAGACAGTGAGAGATATACTAGGTTGGCATACAGGGCTCTTGTGTGTGTGCCATGACACTTAATGAATTCATGTGTACTTTGTACGTGTGGATGTGATTTCTAAGACTCGAGAGAGATTAGAGATCAATTAAGAGGGCACGAGCTTGTGATATACTTGCACATTGAGGGACTAAGTGAGTCTAGACTTAATTAGGAGGATTGTTACGGTTGAGTCATTTCCTTAGTGTAATCACATTTCATGCTATCTCTCCATTTCATCCTATCCATGTATATATTATGTTAGTTAATTTATTTATTTTTATATTATTATTTACTTTTCCACACCCGCAACACACGAGATCTCTCGGAGTGTTGTAATAATAGCTAGAACCGGTGACGGTCGGCGAATCCCACCTCCCTACGGAACGATACCCTCACTTGCCACTGTGCTAGTCCCTGTGACTTGCGCGCTAGCAAGGTCGAACTTAATTGTTCATCTTTTGACCGACATCGCAACGACTTGTCGTCACAACCTCACCACCACTAAAATGACTATTGTAAGCCGTCTTCACCGAGAAATCACTATTCTTCGACAACCCCCACATGCCAGAATCTGAAATGTTACCAGTGCTCTCCACATGAATACTGATTACGGGAAACCACATTACCTGGAAGTGCAGCATTAAGTTTCAGCAGGTTCCAATTACTGTCAATAAGGTAGTCACACACCCTCTCTTGGTACCTCTCATCCGAAAGAAGGGAGGAAGAAAACCTATCAAGCTTACCAAAAGTAGGCACCCAATTATCTTGCCAGAACCTAATATCTCTCCCGTTACCAACTCTCCACATCATACCATCCATAAGCAGTTTAGCCCCAAAAAGAACTCCTCTCCAAGTACTCGAACAATTTTTGGGAGTCAAATTAGTCAAATCAATCAAATTTCCACCTTTAAGATATTTCTCCTTGAGGAGCTTACCCTAAAGACCCTAGTCCCTTTGGTTCAGACGCTACCCAATTTTAGTAAGTAATGCTTGGTTCATCAACTTTGTTTTTTTAATACCAAGAGCACCCAATTGTTTCGGCGTGCACACAGTATCCCAGTTAACAAGATTAATTTTCTTTTTATCAGTAGTGCTACCCTACAAAAAAATTTCTATTGACTTTATCAAGGTTCTTATAAATATTAGTAGGAACCTTGATGGATTGCATAGCATACACAGGAATGGCAGAATAGACAGCTTTGATGAGGGTACATCTACCAGCAAAGGAGAGTGAGGCACTTTTTCAATTAGCCAGCCTCTTTTGGGTTTTCTCAAGAATCTCTTTATACGTGTCTCTTTTAATGCGCCCATGGATAAGCGGAACGCCAAGATAAGAGCCAGCTTCTTAGTAATGGGGGAACCACATAAGTCAGCTAAAGCTTTAGCAATGCCATTACTAATGTTACTAGAACAGTAAACACTAGATTTAGGGAAACTAACTTGTTAGCCCAAGATGTCACAAAACATGTCAATATAGTCTCTCATGATACGAGCTTGTTGATGAGTAGCCTTTCCAAATAGAATAAGATCATCAGCGAAAAAAAGGCGGGAGATGCTAGGCCCCCCTTTAGAAATCTTAACCAGATTCCAAGACTTCTCATTGAGTTTTTGGTTAATAATATGCGAAAGTTTTTCTATACATAACACAAAAATGTAGGGGATAGAGGATCACTTTGTCTAATACCACACTTGGGTATAAAGCTCTCAGTCAACTCACCATTCACCACCACTTTATAGCTCACTCCAGTAATGCAGCTCATAATCAGCTTATTTAACTTCCCAACAATGCCAATTTCCTCCAGGACCTGCTTAATAAATCCCCATTGTAGTTTGTCATAGGCCTTCGCAAGATCAATCTTCCACGCAATGTATCCCACCTTACCTTTCACAGTCTTAAATTTATGGAGAACTTCTTGTGCAATGATGATATTGTCTTGAATTTGCCTTCTAGGCACAAAAGCAACCTGATTTGGACTAACAAGATCAGGTAACAGCACCCTCAGTCTCTGCACCAGGATTTTGCTTAACACCTTGTAAGAGGTATTACATAAACTGATTGATCTGAACTGCATCATGCTAGTAGGGTTGGGAGTTTTTGGAATCAGAGAGATAATGGTTTCATTTAACTCTTTAGGAACATAACCCCTAATGAAGCAATCCGAGACCATATTACACAAATCGGCTTTGCAATTGCTCCAAAACTTTTGGAAAAGATAGCTGGTAGGAGCTTTGATCCCACCAATGTTGAAAAGGCTTATCTTGACATCATTCTCGCACACAGGGGAAGACAGGAATGAAATATCCCTCTCTGTCAACCTAGGAAACAACATCGGAAAGTTAGAGTTCTCACCATGACTTTGCTTCAACTCAAAAAGATTAAGGAAATAATTCACAGCCTCTTTCTTCATATCCCCAATATCTTCAATCCAGTTACCATCCTCAAAATTGAGCCCCTCAATCTTATTTCTCCTGCGTCTAACAATAGTGGATAGATGAAAAAATTTCGTATTTCTATCCTCATCTTTCAGTCAGCAGTTTCTAGATTTTTGTTGCCCAAAAATCTCTTCTTTCTCAAGAATCACCTGGTATTCTTTAATTAGAGACTCCTCAAGATTAGAAAGATACCGGGAATATTTCACATTGAGGACCTTTTGGATACCATGAATTCTAGCAATGATTTTCCTTTATTCTGAAAAATATTCCCAAAAATGTTCGTGTTCCAATTGTTGAGAATATTAGTCAAATGGCGGACTTTCTCAACAATCGAATAATTAGAGGACGGCCAGCTCCTCGTAACCAGATCATCAAACTCCTTATGTTTCAGCCACATTGCTTCAATTCTGAAAGCTTTATTGCTGCTACTAGGAATATGTCTATTATGCAGTTGAATGAGAATAGGGCAATGATCAGATAAGATTCTAGGTAAATGTTTCACAAACCCCTTCGTAAAGTGAATCCTCCAGTCCATAGAACAAATAGTTCTATCGAGCCTCTCCCAAATTTCCTCTCCAATACCCCTTTTGGTCATCCAGGTAAGCTTAGGACCGATGAAACCCATATCTACCAGCTCATTCCTGTCAATCCAATTAGCAAACCCACTATTAAAGTGCTTAGATCTTCCTCCTCTCTTCTCAGCACAACTAATTATTTCATTGAAATCACCCGCAACAAGCTAAGGCATATTGAAGTGGTTTCTGATGGAATCAAGATAGTTCTAGATACCTCTTCTAACAGTAGGGCAAGGATTAGCATACACCACTGTAAGAACCCACAACTTACTATTAACATCAACCAGAGCAATAACACAATGTTTTGTACTTGCAACCACATGGAGCTTGATTTTATTATCATTCTAAAGAAGCCAGATGCCTCTAGAAAATCCCTCAGCATCAACAATAAAACTACTAGAGAAACCTAGCTTATTAATCACATTTCTCGCCTTAGAACCACTAATTCTCGGTTCTAAAATCGCCAAAACCTTAAAACGGTGCCCATAAATTAAATCATTAATGCACCTAGAAAAACCCTTTTTACTAGCCCCCTTAACATTCTAAACACAAATCATGGAAGAAGTTATTCAGAGATCATCGCCAGCACCTATTTGAGATCAAAGGCCACCATATCAAAATTTCTATCCAAACTAGTCATAGGAGAAATAACTTCCGTATGAGTCAAACCCTCGACTGTATCCATAAGATCAATCTGTTGGGAAGCAAATTCCTTAACTTCTTTGTGAAAAAGCCGCAGAACGCTAGCGCTACCCAGGTCTTTATCATCGGTTGTTTTCTTAGGAGGAAGATTTTCTATTGGACAGTTGGCAGTAACACTAGCTTTATGAGAACCCTCAAGAACCATCAGTTTCCTATCAGATATAATAACATCATCACCCTTCTTGCGGTTCTTCTTATTTCCCTGGGAAGGAATTCTCTTTAAAATCTCACCTTGCTTACCTGTGCAATTGGTAATCTCTGTGAGAATACCTTTATTTTTATGGTTAACACTCCCACTGGCCTTAGTTGCCAAATTCTGACCAACATCAATCAGCATCTCAGAGTCCTCTTCACTAAGAACATCAAACCTGGAGCCACTACCTCTACTACCATTGTTATTTTTTCGCAATGAGGAAGTGTCAGACTTAACACCATTCTTCATCAGAGTGAATTTATCATACTTCATCTCACTAGAAGTGCCGCCCAGACTGCTACTAACCCCAGAACTTCTATTGCCACTGCCATTTGCTTCAGACTTCCCATTTCCACTCGCCCCCGTGATAGGCTTCTTCCCCTTGCCAGCAACTCCTGCTTTCCCAACACCTCCCATACTGCCCACAGTCCCCTAATTACTAGAACTATATCTGCCATAATTCCCTTTATAATTCGAATTGCCTTGTTTCCCATACGAAACCAGCAACCACAGACCATATGGAGACTTCTCCTTCTCCTCAATCACCTCCTTGCTACCCTCACAAACAATATCAGCAACCTTCGAAGCCTCTAACCCCTCTCTACAAGATTCCTTACTATGACCGAATCTCCCACATTTAAAAAAAATCATCCCTAAACTTTCATATTCCAACTTTATGGTTCTATCTTCAATGTGGAGATCACCTACAAGAGGTTTAGAGATATCAATTTCAACACCAATGCGAGCAAACCTGCCACGCGCTTGGTTGACAATGATTGGGTCAACTTTGCACATCTGCCCTAGTAATCCTCCAATACTCCGTAACAATTCAGAATCAAGCCATTCCAAAGGGATTTTCGTTAATCTAACCCAGATAGGCATACTTTGAACTAGATCATCACCTGGAACAAAGTTCGGTTTCCACCTTTGAACCGCTAGATACTGGTTTGCAATTACATAGGGGGCACTCGTAAGTACATAATCAAGATCGTCTTAACAAGGTTTATCTAACAAGGGTTTTTTTTTTTATTTTTAATTTCTAACAACTCATATAGTTTATATATAAATATTGTTCAATTGTAAACATATCAAGTGTTGTAGTCAAGTGGTAAAGATTTTAAGGTCTCAAGTTCAACTCCCACTAATAACATTTAATTGTTATTATTATCACAGGTGGCCGGACAATGGCAGTTGCGGCGGGGGCGGTGGACCAACGGCCGCAGGCAGCGATGGTAGTCAGACAGATGTGGCCCAGCAACGGCGGTGGTGGTCCAACAGATGTGGCCGGCGACGGTGGTAGGTGAGGCAACGATCGTGGTGGACTGACGGCGACCGACGACGATGTTGGTTCGACGATGGTGGTCCGATGGCGGCAGGTGTGGCAGCAGTGGTCCGGTAGCGGTGGCGGTTATGACCCGACGGTGGTCCAACGGCGGCAGGTGTGGCGACGACTGGCCGGCGATGGTGGTCTCCGGCGGCGGGGTGGTGGTGTATAAAAATAAAAAATGTTATTATAATTAAATAATGAAAATTTTAATATATATATATATATATATATATATATCTCTTTACAGTTAAAAACTATCAAGAAAAAAAAAATAAAAAATAAAACTGTAATGACTATTCTTGATAGGGGCTTTGTTGACAGTTTTAGAAACTATCAAGAATATCATTCTTGACAGTTTTTAATTGTCAACAAACCCCCTATTTTCTTGTAGTGTGATAGGCTTTTTTTTTTTTTTTTTTTTTTTTGTAATGATCTCTCCTCGACCAGGTTAGGAAACATTGCCTTATCAAGATATGCCATATCAAGAGAAGATTCACTCTAATGCGAAATCCTAGAGTCACACTCCAGTAGGGAAACATCACTATTCTCTTCTAGATATTTGGTAATCCTAATCAGGCAATATGTCTTCACGCTTTGATCTAGAAGGATAAACACTAAATAGGGAAGCAAGTCTTAAATAAGCTACTTGACCAAAATTCTAATTATTATTCTGTTACTTACATGGTAAGGTTTAGCCTTATCAACCCATATAAATACTAGTCAATATCATTGTGTAACCTCATGAGTAATTATTCGAGAGAATGAGAGTATTGAGTGTGTAACCTTTAAAGAGCATAGTGATATTTTCCTTGCCATCTCCGACGACCGTGGTTTTTTTTCCCTATCTTAGGGTTTTCCATGTAAATCTCGTGTTCTTATTCTCTTACTCTTGTTTACTTTGCTCTATAACCAATCATTCTCGTCGAGTAGCCACCCATAGCAAGATGTTTGGCAACTAGCTCACATCCACGTAGAGAGAGGGGTTTTGGTTGATTCTCATTGACCAGTCAAGTCTTGATCTGCCTACGTGTTATTGTTAGCGAATTGACTTTTCAACGATCCAAAAATCACCGTCAACAATATTCATGAAGAATATAATGATTCATCTAAGAAAGAAATGTTTTTAATATTAAAATATTCATATTTGTCTTTAATCTTTTGATATTCTTCTTGGATTCTTGGACAAAGATTTGGCATTAAATTTTGTTAGCTATTAATATTAATATTCATGAAGAATATATTGATTCATTGAGAAAGAGAAGTTTTTAATATTAATATATTCATATTTATCTTTAATCTTTTGACATTCTTCCTGGATTCATGAACAAAAATTTGGCAATAAATTCTAGTATAATTAAAATAGTTTAACTATAAATATTAACTAGTTTGTAGCTCGTACGATGTGCGAGCAGGATAAAATATAACACAATCACCATCAGATTTATGTTTTAAGATTTATTAATATTTTCCTATTTTTGTTTTCAATTTCTAGTTTCTTCAAGTGCCTCTTATATCAACATTTTCAACCCGTTTTTGTGACAATTTTGATCATTTCATTACTCATTTATGATGTAAATTGTTTAGTAAATTATCGATATAATATAATAGATAAAATCTTACATTTGAAGTTAATTAACTACAAATTTCACCAGATGAACCCATTTTTGGGATGATATACTTGGAAGATCAAATGATAAACCCTATGTCTTTTATGATATATTTTTAGAGTAATGCTACATTGTCCAAATTTGATGCCAAAATCTGGTGCCCAAATGACGTGACAACACTCTAATCCATTCATTTAAATCATGCAAATTTAATATAATTTAATTGAATGGATTAGAATGTTGCCATATATATAAAGTCATCACAACACCAAACAAAAAAAAAGATATGAACAAATAATGTATCAAAATAACCCATCAATAGCATTGTGATATACCTCAATTTTTCAATCAACAACTTCCCAAATTTGAACAAAAATGAAAACGGAAAAAACAAAAAAATGATTCATTATCAGTTTACTTCCAAATAATATATCTAAATATCACAAAATATCAAAATAACCCATTAGTTTATCAAATCAAAATCCTAGATCCCACCAACACACAACTAACTCAATGAATCAAATAAACATAAAACAATTACAATGACCCATCATTTCCAATAATTATGGGATTGCTTCTTAATTTGTCATTTATGAAATCGTCTCTTAATTGACTCTTGATTTGGGAAGAATACCAAAAAGAAAAACAATTATTCCATTAAAAAACATTTCTTAATAATAATATATTTAATTTTGTATTAAATTAAGGAGTCAATTAGGCTAGAGTGCATATTTATCTAGTTTTGTTAATATAGACTGAAGTTAATGCATTTAAACTAAAGCTTCCTAAACGGCGACACATGACACTGTAAGGGTTTAATTACATAATTGCTTCTTACTTTATGATTTATGAGACTGTCTCTTATTTGAGTTTTGATTTGTGATTTATGATCAAAACGTACTTCCCCACCTAATATAAATTTTCAATTAATTATGGAGCCTACTCGGATTTTGGAGATCTTTATATATATATATATATATATATATATATATATATATATATAATTTGATTTTGTATTTACAAAATTATTAATTAATTTGATTAATCAATTAATATTATTGTCATTTTTTTTAATTATTAATGTAACAAAAAAATAATTAATACATCCCATTTAAAAGAAATTAAAAGTGAGGAACAATAGAACATGAAAAGTTTTTATTTTTTTTATGAGATTGATTAAGAGAATTTAACCATTATCCCATTAATTATGGGATTGCTTCTTACTTTGTGATTTATGAGATTGTCTCTCAATTAACTCTTCATTTGGGAAGAATACCAAAAAAAAAAAAAATCCATTAAAAAACATTTATTAATTATAATATATTTAATTTTATATTAAATTAAGGAGTATATAAATGTCCAGATTCATTATATATAATGTTAAGAATAAGAATACTAATTAAAAGCCAAAAGTCCAAAACAACTCATTAATGGTTAAGTTAAAAAAAAAAAAAAAAAACAATTAATGGCTAAAGCTATGTTTAATCGGAAAAATACCAAAAGAAAACATTTATTAATAAGAATATATTTAATTTTATATTAAATTAAGGAGTCAATTAGGTCAGAGTGTATAATCAACGGTTTTGTCAATATAGATTGAAATTAATTCATTTAAACTAAAGCTCCCAACACGGAAGGGTTTAATTATATGATTCATTCTTAATTTGTGATTTATGGGATTGTCTCTTAATTGACTTTTGATTTGTGATTTAAGATCAAACTCTCCCACCTAATACTAATTATCAATTAATTATGCAGATGCAAATAGTAGTAGAATTTTTTTACTATCTTACAAAAAAAAAATATTATTTATTACCATATATAAAAAAAATATTATGAGTAAATGTTATATATTTAGAAAAAGAATCTATTAAATTGAATGCAATAACTAATGTTTATAATGTGTACCATTAATAATTGATCAAAAACTATTATTTTAATTCTTTGTTATGTTATCATAATATCATTAATATATTACAGTTAATATGTTTTTAGAATTTATCATTAATTCTATATAAAAAAAAAAAATGGATTACCATTAATTTGGTATTACAATTGATGTTTTGAAAAATACTTATTTATTATCATTTATATGAATAATTAAAATTCAAAAACAATTATTTTTGGAATAATAATTTTGTATTCAATGCATAATTAATACATTCTAAAAAACCAAAAAGAAAAGTGAACAAAAAGGTTAAAAAAAAATAAAGAAAAAAACTGCACAAAAAAAAAAAAAAGTGTAAATTCCCTTTTAAAAAATCCGGGGAAAAATCGGGTATTGGATACCCAAAAATCGGAGTGGATACAATATTTTTTTAAGTGGCAATACAGCGTTACACTTAGAACCAAGACTCTAACCCTAATATTTATCTATAGTAATATTCTGTCTATCGAATCCATCGTCCATAAGTACAAAGTACATCATAAGTCTCAACTGGTTCATTGATTCTCTGCATTGGTGGTGATAAGCAGGATGCTAGCCTTACCGGATGGTTCCATAGCAAACACCTTAGTGGATAACTAATTGAAAATCCAAGAATGCCAAAGTTAAAATTCCATGATCAATCCAAAATTACCTTTTTATCTAACAAAATATTTCCTCAAAATATATATATATATATATATATATATATATATATATATATATATATATATTCAACCAAATATTAAAAAAAAATCTGTAGAAATTACTCTCACAGCTCAACGCCATCAAATTCGTCACCGCTTGTTTTGAGTTTGCTCGTAAGGGAGAGTCAATAAAATGAGATGGAGAAAACGTGAGATTAAAAGATTAATAAAAATAAATAAATAAATAAATAAATAAATAAATAAATAACTAAAGGATTAAAATTATTCAACCAAATATTAAAAATTAAAAAAAAAAATCTATAGAAATTTCAATCATCACCCAACAACATCCAATTCTCCACCGCCTGTTTTGAGTTTGCCAAGAAAGTCAATGGAATGGGATATAAAAAAATGTGAGATTTTGGATGGTTTTTATAGTGAAAATTAAGGGATATGAAAGGGCATAAATGGTTTATGGAGAGAGAGATATACCAACGGTTTAAATAATTGATTTATTGTGTTTATTAATTGTAATCATGAGTGCCTATTTAACTTGTGTATTAATAATTTAATACATAGTGCCTACTGACCTGATTTGTTAATATAGATAGAAATTAATATATTTAAATCCAAAGCTTGAAATTAAAAACCACATAGTACTCCAATGACCATACATTTATAGAGAAAATTGAGGGATATGAGAGGGTATAAATGATTTATGGAGAGAGAGATATACCAACGGTCTAAATAATTGATTTATTGTATTTATTAACTGTAATCATGAGTGCCTATTTAACTTGTGTATTAATAATTTAATACATAGTGCCTATTGACCTGATTTGTTAATATAGATAGAAATTAATGTATTTAAATCAAAAGCTTGAAATTAAAAATCGCAGAGTACTCCAATGACCATACATTAGATCCATCCCTAGAATTTAGCTTATCATTTAATGACTTCAAAGTGGTTGTAAATTTTTTATATATTATATAATTATATATCTATATAATTAATTCTATATATTATATTATTAAATAGATTATAATTAATAATTAATAATTAATAAAAATTTAATGATAAAGCCACCATACGACGACACGTGTCAAGGTGAGTTTCCATTTTACTATATTATATAGATATTCATCAAGATTATATAGATTAAAGAGAAGTTTTTAATATTAATATTAGATTCATCTTACAAAGAGAAAGTATAATTAATATTGTTAACTATTAATGTTAATACAATAATGCTACTTTGTCTAAATTTGGTGTCCAAATGATGTGTCATTACTATAATCCATTCATTTAAATTGTATTTGATTTGCACGATTTAATATGTATGACGATTATATAGATTCATAATATTTTGATATTCTTTCTAGATTCAATAAGATATATTATGAAAATTTATTGACTTGACACTTTGTATATATTCTCATTGTATTCAATAATTAATTAGAAATCTATATCTATATTTATATTTGTTTTATATTCTCCTTTAAGGTAACAATTAACCTTCCATTAATATTCATTTAAATATATATATATATATATATATATATATATATATATATATATTTTTGCTTCATTCAAAAAACTATTAAACTCTATTTAAAAAAAAAAAAAAAATCCGTCATTTTTAGGTCTATTAATTTTCTTTTATTTACCTATAATTCTATAAAATAACACCAAACATGAGACAAGAGACAACTATGGAACTCTAACCTCGATGATTCCACCGCCACTTCTGTTGTCAATAAGCGCAATGATGAGCATTTTTTTCTCTCGATGGAATGTTACAATGGGACATTCATATTTAGTCAATTTTTATAAAAATGTGGTGATGTGTATTAAACTATAAATATGCTATAAATATGCTTAAATTATGTACATATACGAGAAAAATTGGGTATTTAGTATCTTTTTCTTCTTTAATCGCTTTCTCACTTTTATCAATACCACAAATTCTCTAATTCTAATTTCACTCTTACACTTGATAGGCCACCCTAATCAAGCCAAGATAACGGAAATTTGTCAAGATGTCCGGCGTTTGTCTCTTAGCGAGCTCAAGAAAAGTCAATTAGAAAATAAGTTCCATAACCCTCACTTTTCAAAATTGATTAAATTCTAATCACTTAACCTTCTTTGTTTCTTTTCATTTTTTGTTTTAATAATGATCAGAAAGAGAACATTTTTGCTCACCCCCTTCAAGGGAGGTAACCATTACCCTCCTCTTAAATGGATGACATTTGTCTATAGAGGGGTAAAATTTTAGACAATTTTACCCCTCCATAGACACATGTCATGTGTTTGGACGGGGGTAATACTTATCCCCCTTGAAAGGCGGTGAGCAAAAATAGACTCGATCAGAAATGCCTATGTTTATGGTCATTAATTCACAGGTTTGGAAAATATTTATTTCAAGGAGAAGTTGAAGAGTTGGATCATCAAAATGAGAAATTAAACACCATCTTTTCTTCTTCACGGTTTTACAACTTTGGTAGTTATTTTTTTTTTTCTTCATTTATTCAATTTTTGCAAATTCTGTCCATTTTATTTTTATTTTCTTAGAAAAAGAAGCATAAAAGTAGTTTTTGAAATACAATGGAGAAACATTCGGTGCTGTACTTTTTTAATCTTTTTTTTTTTTTTTTTTTTTCAGTAAAGAATGAAATTCAGATGTTGGAGGTCTAAAAGATTAAAAGGCAGGGACGTCCCTTCATTTTCTTCTTCTTTGCTAGGGTGGTTGTTGTAGTTGACTGTAATTCACCACTCATGCTCTCTCAAATCAGGAGTGCAATTTTGCTCACCCCTTTAATTAGAGGTAAGCATTACCCTTCACCTCAGGTGTTGCCACGTGTCCCAAAACAGAGGTTGATTAGTTTCTTTCAAAAAAAAAAATTAGAAGTTGGTTATTTTTTGTTTTATTTGTTTAAATATATTTTTAATGAATAATCAATATATAATTGTGTGGATGGGGTTCTCACGTGTGACTCCTTTACTGTCGATGTGGAGGGATTAAAATCAAGTACAAGCACATTTAATTCTATGCGTAATGCTAGGCTTCCCAATTTTTTATTATTTTTTTTTTATTTTTTTATTTTTATTTTTTTTCAAATTCTTTCCCCAATAATATTGGCATGTAAGGTGTTAACATCTTGTAAATTATGAGATTATGTGGTGAATGATCTGATGTTGATATCTCACATGCCAACATCATTTGGGAAAGAATTTGGAAAGCTCATCATTACTCAAATTATATATATATTATGATTTATATTGAGGCTTTAATTTTTTGAAATTAGATCATCACAGAAAAGGTTTTATAATGTAATCCCATAATTAATGGGATAATGATTAAATTCTTTGAACCAATCCCATAATAAAAATTAAAAATTAAAAAAACACAATTCATATTCAATGTTATCATATTTTTATTTTGGTCGGTTAATATGAGGTTAGGATCACTTCTTGGCAGGTAAAATATAAGAACTCAAATCAGCTGTCAAATTTTGGTGTCCCAATTTGTGTCCAACCAATCAAATTGGAACATGTGTACACATTTAATGCACATTTATAGAAAAAGTTGAAAAATAAGCATTAAATGTGCACATATGTCCCAATTTGGTTGGTTGGACACAAATTGAGACACCAAAATTTAACAGCTGATTTGGCCACGTGGCAACACCTCATTGGGTGGTCAGTATGCTTGGGTACTGACTGGTCAGTACCCAAGCATTTTCTTGGATCAATGGCCTCTTGCCTTGGTAGTTGGAGTCTTCAAGTGGTTGTAAATATTTATCTCACATTTGGACATAAAATCCCAAAGTGTGGGGAGCTCTCTTTTAAAAGTGGGAGCAGCACTCACTTCTATTGTGAGAGTTGCATTATATATGTAACCTCTCTCCGATAGGAGTAGAAGTATTTCGGATCATACTTGTAAGGTCTAATCTCACCAGGTCCTGGCAGAAGTTGTAATTAAAAAATAATCATCATATTTGGTTAGTTTTATTATATAAGGACATCGTTTCCTTGGCTCCTGGAGACACCAAGTCATAGATTTATCCTCAAGACACAAGAAACACTTCATACCTAAAAGAAATAATTGAAGTTAACATACGGTGTGATAGGCACAAATTTGCTTTTTGAAAGGAGTTCATCTGCACAAATTTGTAGCCAAATTGTTTTTTTAATGCATTTTTCTTTCTAATATTTCTTATTTCCAATTTTAAGATTATATCTATTATATTATATAGTTGTTTATTAAAAGAAGAGTTTTATGTGTTTTTTCTTTTCTTTTGTACATGTTTATTCCCTTTTCACGAAATCAAGTTATTTACACCATAAATTAAAAACCAAATAATCAAAAACCATTACAATTTGGGATGAAAAAGTTGATATAAGAAATACTTTAATAAAATAAAGCATTGAAAACAAAAACAGAAGAATACAACAAAAATTTTGAAACATAAATTCGATGAAAATTACGTTGCGTAGTTTTACAATACCCACACATCGTACAAGCTGTAAACTAGTGTGTGTGTGTATATATATATATATATATATATATATTTATATGTTAATTCATATTCTATATGAAAAATTGAAGTACTTTTAATGTGAAATTAATATTGCTTATAAAACGTTTGAATGTATCATCTACCAAATAAGTTTTTTGAGTTAATTTTTATGCACAAGATAAACATTCAAAGCATTAAGAGAAAATATACATGTTCGTAAAGTTTTAATTTCTAATGCTAGAAATTAAATTACAGATAATTGTATATTGTGATACGGTCAACTAAAAACTTCAAATACAAGAGAAGGGTGACATACTATTTTAGCCTTACAGGACAATGCAATTTGCTGGGGTGATTGGATGGTTTGTAGATTCTTTAATTCTAAAGTAATAAATATAATCTACAAATAAATTAATTAGATATTTTCCACTTTAACGTGAAGTGGAATCAAATATAAGAAAAAGAAAAAGAAAAAGTAGAGAATACGTGTTGTAAGATAGATGCGTTCAAGGACAAGAAAATTTGGACAGGAAGAAGAGCGATTCTATCTTGGACATGGAGAAATCAGAAAAGTGAACTTCTTCTAATAGGAAATGTCCAGATAGCCCTTCAGGAGATCTCCACATAATGTCATCTACCACGACAACAAGGCAATCAAAGGATACCTTCTCCAAGGTTCAGGTCAAGTTTCTTATCCAGTTATCTAGGGCATATCTAATAACTTAAAACCCAATGAAATGAAATCGATCATTAATGGAACAAAGATGTCTACTTTAATTTGTATATTCTTTGTCAAATGCCAATAAGAATGTGACATATGTATTGCCGGTGAGGAATCAACTAATTAATCTTTTCATCTTTGAGCCCGCACAAATCCAATAAGTTGAAAAATAAAGTGAGAGGTATTGGACATTGATTAATTAATTGTAAAGTTTCCATACTTATAGTTAGAAGTCAGTTTATAAATTTTTTATTTTTTTGAACATCAAAATTTTATTGAAGGAAAACAGAGCCCCCAAACAGGGCACAAGACCACCAAGGCCAACAACAGAGCAAACACCTTAACAGAAAGAAAGACAAAAGACAGCCAACAAACAAAAGCAAAACTAAGTCAGTTTGTAAATCAAGTACGTATACGTAGTAGTGTTTCTAAATGGAGATTATCAAACATTTCAGCCATCCTTATCATCCGTTGAAATTGGTTAAATCGATGGAGGAGATTGAGGATTACCGTGAGGAGGTTCCCAACTGCAATTGTTGCTGTGAAGAGATGACTTTTCCGGGTTATGCTTGTGAATCTCCGTATTGCTGGTTTTATCTTCACAAATCATGCGCTGAATTGGCCGAAAAGATATCACACCCTCTTCACCCCCACCCTTTAATCCTTCTCTCTGTAATTCCTCGATCCTTTCCTTTTATCATATGTGATGATTGTAGAAATCTCTACAAAAAGGCTTCACTTACTACTGCACTTGGTCATGTGGGTTCAACCTTCATCCCAAATGCGCTTCTAAACAGCAGACATTCAACAAAGAACTCACCCTCTATCATTTTTGCCACAAACATGCACTCAAATTCTGCAATTTAAGGGACTCATATGATCAATATTGCTGTTGTTGCAAGCAGAGCATCAGTGGTTCAGCTTATTGTTGTTTAGAATGTGAATTCTTCATCCACGAATCCTGTAAGGAGATACCCAAGCAAGTTCAGCACCCATTTCACCCCCAACATCTTCTTCTCGCTCAAGCTTTGGAGTACGTTGAATCATGTAATGCGTGTAAGTTTTCAATTAACGGCGTAAGAATAAGCTGCAATATGTGTGAATTTCACCTTCATGTTTCATGTGCTAATCAAAACAGATGGGCCTCCCCTCTAAAGCACAAGTGTCATGAGCACAATATGTATTATTTCATTGTTAAAGTCAAATATTGGTGGAACCCCTCTTTTGAATGCAACAAATGCCATGAGGAATGCCTTGATGAGCCCTTCTACCGCTGTGTGGAGTGTGATTTCAACCTCCATTTGAAATGCATTCCTATACCAGGCGTTGTGTTGGTCACATGGAAACATCATCATCCTCTCACTCTTATAGATTCAATTAAGGAAGACAATCCACTCATCCAATATCTTATGGATTCAAATGATAAAGTAGATTATTCCATGGACTATTATTGTGACGTTTGCGAGACACCGGGAAATCCCAAACATCATGCTTATTATTGTAAGGAATGCATTTACATTGCTCACGTGGGATGCATAATCTCTAAGGTACGTTCATTTTTACATTCTTTTAATTAAGATTTTGATTGCTCTCTCTTAGAAGGTTTATATATATAGCATAATTAGCATCCTTCTTATTATTATGATTATTAATTTTAAATAGTTTTTTATTTTATTTTTAAATAGCACTTTCCGTTGGTGTGATTCGAACTTGTAACGTTGTCAAAATGTATGAGCATTATTTACCATAAAGCTACATTGTGTAGTGGTTATTTTAAAGTCGTTTCAGTGCCCAAAATTTTTGAAATATTTTAATCCAAATGTATTTCATCTTCCTGTCATATAATTTTTTAAAAAATCAAGATCCTCACATCTTAGGTAAAATTCAATAAAATTATTTAAATTTCATCACCATACTCACAAAATAACCACAATATAGTTATTTAAATCTTAAAATCAGAAATAATATTTTCTTGCTTATTGTACTAAACAAAATTAGTTATATAATTTCCCGCTTGAACATATTTCACATATTTTCTAATTGCTCACAGATATTTTTGTTGTTCTATATATCAGGATAACACTCCACTGGAGAATCCGTCAAATTTGAATCTTAAACATGGGACAGAGCAAAAGATGAGTGATGAAGCAGACTTTCACCCAGCTGAATCAGACCATAGCACGGAACAAGCTGCACAAAGCATGTCCATGGTATAAATTTACTCTGTATAATTTAGTCTACTCCATTGAATTTGGAGTTAAATAAATGTTGTTTCATCAATTGATTAAAAATCAGGTAAACAATTGCCCTTATTAAACAGAGATTGCTGCTTGTTGTTTCAGAAGAATGGTGCTACTGCCGATGAAGAATCTCATGAAGAACTTTTTAGCCATCCTAGCCATCGTCATAAGTTGACTTTGTTGCAGCTGGAGCCCACTAATGGTGGGTCGAGTGAAGAGAAGATTACTCTGTACTGCAATGGTTGCAATGAAGTCATGTGTTTTCCGGGTTATGCTTGTCATGAATGCAAGTTTTATCTTCACAAATCATGTGCAGAATTGCCACCAAATATACTACACCCTCTTCACCCTCACCCTTTAACCTTTCTTTCAGATGTTGAAAATATGAAAGTTCTCATATGTGATGGATGTAGAGATCTCTACACTAGTGGCTTCACTTTCAGCTGCAGTTGGTGTGGGTTCAACCTAGACACCAAATGTGCTTCTAAACAAGATCAGGAATACCACCAGACATTCAAAGAACTCACCCTCTTTCGTTTTTACCACAAACATGCACTCAAGCTATGCAATGTACCAAAGTTTGCAGGATCTGGAATTCCTTGCTGTTGTTGCAGGCAGATCATCAGTACTGGTTCATCAGCTTATTGTTGTTTAGAATGCCGCATTTTCATCCACGAATCCTGTACGGAGATACCGATGGAAGTTCACCACCCATTTCACCCCCAACATATCCTTTTCACTCAACCTATCGACAAGTATGATTCCACCACCAGATGTGATGCATGTAAGTCGTCAATTGACAGCATCAAAATAGGCTGTAATGAGTGTAAGTTTGACCTTCATGTTTCATGTGCTAATCCAAACAGATGGGTCTCCCCTCTAAAGCATCCGTGTCATGAGCACAATATGTATTATTTCGTTGAAGATGACACAAAGGGGCAATTTAAATGCAACAACTGCCATGAGAGATGCCTTGGTGATGAGGCCTTTTACCGCTGCGTGGAGTGTGATTTCAACCTCCATTTGAAATGCATTCCTATACCAAGTGTTGTGATGATCACACAGAAACATCATCATTCTCTCACTCTTATAGATTCAGTTAAGGAAGACAATCCACTCATCCAATATATTATGGATTCAAATGATAAAGTAGATTATTCCATGGACTATTATTGTGACGTTTGCGAGACTCCGGGGAATCCTAAACATCATGCTTATTGTTGTAAGGAATGCATTTATATTGCTCATGTGGAATGCATTATCTCTAAGGTATGTTCAATGAAATTCATCACAAAAAAACCACAGTATAGTCATTTAAATCTTAAAATCAAACATATATAATTTTTTATGGTACTCAACAAAATTTGTTATATAATTTCATCCTCGAACATCTTTCACCTATTTCTAATTGTTGGTAGGTAAATATTTTTGTTCTATTAGGACAACACTATACCGGAGATTCTATCAAATTTGAATCCTACACATACGAGTGATGATGAATGAGACTTTGACCTTGCAGAATTAGACTGTGGCACAGAGCAGGCTGCACAAAACATGTTCAAGGTTGGTATAAATTTACTCTGTTACAATAATATTAACATTTATAATTCAGAGACAAATGTATTAGTTTTTGCATTTGGGAGTTTTAATACATGTTCTTCCATCAATTTTCGATTGCTTTTAAACAGAGATTGTTGTTTGCTGTTTCAGAATGGTGCTACTTCCAAGTGTAAGGATAATGCAGAGGAAATTACAAAGACAAAATAATATATATTAAGTTTACGCTACATGAACAAATGATTAGGTGACTTGGACAATTGGTTACACAATTATTAAGTCTATAAAAAAATATATATAGTGTTTCTTTGTGTTTATTATTGATAGGAAATGATACATTAATATAATTCTCTTACTAATATATATATATATATTTTATTGTTTGAATATTAATTCAAGAAATAGAATTTTCGATCTGTGAAAGTGTAAATCACAAAAGCAATAAGCGCACAAAATATCAAGACTTTTCACAAACAACCTTGTTAGGGCCAATTGGTATTGCTTTTAAAAAGTTAAAATCAAATTATTTTATTTGACATAAAATGATGTTTGGTAAAACTTCTAAAAGTGATTAATTGATAATTTGTCAAGTTTTGACAGTGATTTTGAGAAGTAGGTGTGGGGTTACTTTTTGAAAGTGATTATGCAATAATCTATTTCAACATTTAATGCATCTTTTAAAATATCATTATTATCCTTATGAAATTAAGTTAAAATCATTTATATACCTTAATTCATCTCAAATTAAATATTCTATTTAAATATTGATTTGATTAATAAAATCTTTTTAAAATATTTTTATTGTTCTTATGGAATTTATTTTTCCAATTTAAATATTCTACTTAAATATTGATTTAATTTATATAATTAATTAAAAAAAAATTAAAATGAAATAGGGTCATAAACTCATGTATATTTTAGTCATTGTAACTAATCTCAGCACTTTTGCAACAAAATTACCAAACATATGTATATTGCTTTTGAGCTATACAGTAGTTTTAAAAATACAATTAACCAAACATTTGTTGATTAACTTCACAGTTGATTATTCCTTCAGCACAGCTAACAGTGATTATTATAAAAGTTACAGCAATACCAAACTGGGCCTTAATCTTATCAAACAACTTCAATATTGCATAGGGTCGCACTATGGTACCACTAAGAAAGTGGTTCGTATGATGCGAATACCACTTTTTAAAAAAATATCGACCGGAGTAACCGGTAATATTACATCTAGCCGGTTATATCCATTTATTTCTCGAGTAATGCTATTTTATCTAAATCTGGTGTCCAAATGATGTTGTCATAATTAGGGATGTCAAATTTACCCATTGATCCGGGGACCCGTGGGGACTCAAACCGTTAGGGGCAAGTTTAACCGTACCAATTAAGTTGTAGTATGGGGCCGGTATTTTTTTTAATACCCGATTTAATTTCGGTACGGTTACGAGATTTTAAGTCCCTGCCCCGCCCCGCCCCATCACCGTACCCTGTTATATATATATATATATATATATATGAAGCACGTAATTAGTATTACAATTAACTCTTAAAAAAAGAATTGGAACCGTGACTATAGTCTTCATAAAACATAATTTTCCTTCATTTTTTCCCTCTGACTAACATAATTTTCCATCTCATTTTTTCCCATTTTTTCCCTCATTTGAAACACTACTCCATTCCAAATCATTATATACAATATACCCCACACTATTATTTCCATATTATTCAATAATATTTATATAATCTTTATCAAAAAGTCAATAAAAAAAATACATTAATGAAATGAGGATGGTATGAGGTAGGTATGAGGTAAAAAACCAATCCCCTAATGGGAATCCTCGTATCTGCACCGTTTCTTTTAAGGCAGGTATTTATAGGGGATGGTATTTCTCATACTAATTAGTATTGGAAATGGTATTAGAAAACCCGTACCCGACCCATACATACCCGACCCATACCATTGACATCCCTAGTCACAATACAATTCATTCATTTAAATTATACAAATTTAAAATAATATAAATGAATGGATTATATTGTTGACACGCAATTGGACACCTAATGTAGCAACGGTGTTATTACTCAATCAAAACTCACTCTCTCATTCTCAACCTATCACCCTCTCTCTCTCTCCATACCTCATGTTGACCCTAATTTCACTCCAAATTTCAATTTCTAGGAGTGAACCTGAAAAGGGCTTCAAGGGAAAAGGGAAGGAATGAAGTCGTAGACCAGGTTTGGAAGGTTATAAGGTCATCGAGTACTGCACGAAGCACGTCGAGTCCCCTAAGTCAGACGATCGATCCACCGGCGCCGGCGCCGTCGCCGACGATCTCAAGGCCTGGGACGCCGAGTTCGTCAAAGTCGATTAGGATACCCTCTTCGATCTTATCCTCGTCAGTCATTCTTTCTCTTTCTTATTTTTTTTTCTCATCTATGTAACTTGATTTGGTTGGTTCGGATCTTTGTTTTTTCGGGTATTGATTTTGATTGTTCTTGTTCGGTGATTTTTTAGGGTGGTTGCTACTGTTTCTATTAAACGCGATGCCGGCGTTGTTCCCGCAGTACGTGACGGAGGCGATCACCGGGCCGATGCCAGACCCGCCGGGACTGAAACTGCAGAAGGAAGGGTTGAGGGCGAAGCACCCGTTGGTGTTTGTTCTGGGGATAGCACTGCGCTGAAGGACTGTTCAGGAAATGACTCTGGGGTGGCACATTTGGTGAGTTGTACAAAAGGTAATTAATTAATTATTTAAAAAAATGTTGATTAGTGTTCTATTTTTGTTTTTCATTTTGGTTGAGTTAAATTTATAAGTGTGTCAAGCTAAAGGGCAAAAATGTTGAAGTTATAAATGGTAGCTGACATGTAGGTGTAGTAAAGTAAGAAACTGAGAATGTGATCTCTCATTGCTTGAAATGTAAGGACATTAGTATTTGATGACTTAGAATGCACAAAGTAGTTGTATCAATTGAATAAAAAAGATGAGCAGCTTTTGTTCAGTGTTGGTTTTTATACTCGTATAGCTAAAATTTACATGTGGGAGAGTTCTGAACAATAAATTATAGTGTACTAGTGGTGGGATGATGTGTTATCTGGTTTCTTTTTCTTAAACTTTTGGGAAACAGTTAGGTGGACAAAAACTTCATTGACAAAGTTGGTCAATTAAATGAAATTGTAGTGTTTTATCATGATAAATGCAATTGTTGAAGGGTAAATTGCAGTTTTGATGTTAGCAAATTCTTTTTTGGTTATAAGGATGATGTTAAAAGGCCTAATTTTTGCTGTTGAGATTTTCTAATGGTCAACAATGTTCTATTGCATTTGAAGATCTCAGTTCATTCATTGTGGTATTATTATGTGCTCTGTCACTTCATTGCTGATCATCAGTGGTTTACCCGTGGACACTCTTTTTTTTCATGCTTCAATGCTGCTAAACCTGTTTTTTTTTTTTTTTAATGATATTTGATGGAGCTGTTCAAATACCTTTTTGAGTGTTTTTTTGTGGCAAAACCAAATTTCCTTCAAGACTTAGATCATAGGTGGCATAATTTTATAAACATTGCTTAGTTTTTGATGGCTATCTTTTGAGTGATATGCATTGAGACAACGAAGAGGGTTTTGAAGATTATAAATGGGATGAAGTTAGTACTTTATGGGGTAAATTCACTTTTGAGGTTTTATATCTTCTGAGTTTAAATATGTGCCATTGATCATACAACAAAGTTAAGAAGTTCTATTGGCCTGATAGATATGTTTCTTCTATTTTTTGAGGATTGCTTTTTTGAAACCCTTATGTTTAGGCCAGCCATGTTAATTGTACATATTTAGCTAATTCCTTATATATCTTTTTAGGATGTGAACTTTTTCTTCAATTTCCTTTTTGTCATATTTTCTTTCTCTTTACATTTTCTCTAGTGCAAAAAGAAAAAAAAAATGTTTAGTCTTCGGTATTAGCTGCTCTTTTAACCGGGCAGTTCTTACTTCTTAGGCTGTCTTTCTGCATTTTATGAAATGGGTTGAGGCACCAACACCAATGGGTGGTGGGGGTGGGTCAGATTGGTGGACCATTTTCAGGTGTTCCAAAAGTAGTCTCTGGACTATTTTCAACTGAAGCTAGGGATATTGCTGTTGCCAGGTTTTTCTCTGAACTACTGCAATGTGAATAGAATCTGGTCTTGTTGCGACTTGTCTTATTTACTCTTTTATTTTTTCTTCAGTTATTTGGTCCAGTATTTTTATCCTTATTAACATTGATTTCTAAATGTTATGTAAAAAACTAAAAATAATGTACACCTATTACATTACATGTCAATCCTTTTACTGAATTTCTGACATTGATCAATCCTCCTAGGCCAGGGCTTTCACAGAAATTATATTGCATTGGCATTTGTTAAAACTTAAAAGCGGAGACTTGTTTTTATGTTTCTTCCTTCTCTTTGTTTTCTCTTGAGTCCAAACCTAAAAGAGAAAATCATAGTTACCAAAATGTAACTGTCTTTTCCTAATAGGTAGGGTTGATTCCTGTTAAGGCACAGGGTATTGTTTAGTATTTCCACTAGTATAACAGTTGTAACAGATTCTATTATGTTCAGTAGCATTAGCCAAGAGATACCGCTAGACAACACTCTTTTATTGCATGAAATTAGTAATCTAGATGAATATTTTGTTTTATATAGTCATCGATATTTGTTTATTGGAAAAATCTATTTGGGCATTTATAATTCTTTTATCGTTTAATTGTTAGTTTTTTGGTCTATTTAAAGATTTTCATATTATTGTATTTTTGTCTTTGATATCAGATAATCAGTCTATTACATGTCTGGAACAGCTTTGATTTTTTTATGGCTGCATTTGTGTTGCTGCCTTTGTTCTCTCCAAATTTCACTTACATTTGTGGTTAAAACTTAAGCATTTAATACATTAATGTCATCTAAATTGGTTCTTTACATGTAAAACATGCATATTTCTTTTCAATTCCTTTTCAGCTCTTGATTAAATTGCAAATCCTTAAACAGGGCTTTCGTGCTAGGTTTTTTGGATAACGACCTGTTTGGTCTTCAAACTTTATAACATATAATGCGGATGACCCGTACATGGGATTCAACTATGTCAATGATTTCAAAAGGCGGGGATACTATTTGGGGCGATCTTGATTGGTCACCTGAAGGGGGCTATATGTGTAGTGCAAAGAAGCTGAAGAACAATGATACTGCTGGACAAAATTTGAATCAAAGTTTGGGCAAGTCAAAAGGTGTGAATTATGAGAGAATGATCTCATTTGGGAAAGGTGTGGCTTAGGCACATGAGGTTGCAATGGGAATTGGTCAGTTGGGGGTATGATTCGTATGAAAGCTGTTGCCGATTACAAGATTTATTACACAACTGGATCAATTTGTTGCCCCTAAGCTGATGGCACGTGGAGGTGATCATTTTTCACATGGAATAGCTGAGAATCTGGATGACATGAAATACCAACATTACAAATATTGGTCAAACCCCTTAGAAACAAAGTGAGATTCTTTGAAGCTTCTCTGTTATTTTTGACAAATTTGAATAATATTTAGGTGATGCCTTAATAATTAGGTTGTATAAAACATATTCATATGTAAGTTTGCAATACGCCTGCAACATGAACAATAGTTCCACGTCATCCTCCTAAAATCATGAACAAAAACAATAAAATATTTGCTATTGTTAAGTGAATAGGTTTGATAGCTGGTAAACATTTGCATGCACCAATTCGATTGGTCTAGTTGTTCATTCCAATTATTTCCACAGCTCGATTCGATTGAAGGAATTCTATGTATCAAATTTTGATTAAACAAAATTTACAAGCTTCTAAAATTCAAATGCCCCATATGAAAAATCTTATTTTCGGCCATATGAATTCTATCAATAAATCCTTCTTACTCTTATCATGGTATACAAAACATGCCTAATTCTCAAAAACAATATAAAATCCTTCCAATAAATATTTCCTAACACTCGGTAAATTTGTATCAAATTCAGGAAAATACTGTCATACAGAAGTACATAACATTGTTTATGTTGTCATTTTCACATGATTTTACCTTCACACTACCTTTACCATGTCATCTCGATCTAAACATATTCCATCACCCATATTCACTGTGGGACGTAAGTCTCCAATTTTGATGTCATGTGATTGATGCAACTGATATCCATATACCAAACATCGTTAGCACTCAGTAGAATAACATGCAAAAAATAAATTTTTAGATTCTTCCTTTTTGTTCCTCACCAAATTTTGCATGTTTTTCCTTCAATCTGCAGTATCTTTCAATATTGCCAAATTTCTTGCAATTATGTCGAAATGAACGCATTACAAAAATTTAGAACAATTATGGTCTGTTCGGTAATGTTTTTGTTTTCTGTTTCTGTTAATGTTAACAATTGTATAAGTGGCAGACAATTTAGTAAATTATATGAATTCTATAAATAATTTAGTAGATAATATGAATTCTAATTATAAATGTCTATAAATAAATTTTGATTTGAAATGTTTGGTTGAATGATAATAATTTCATTACTTGAAAATATAAATTTTAAATTATAATATAATTATACAGTGATCACATTGGGGGATGCATCATGCATCGGTTGTAACCAAGATCTTCTCTAGTAAATTAATCTACAGTAAGAACTAGTTCATAAAGATTTATGCTGATTTGTTCACTGAACAAGATTTATGAGAGAAACGTTAAACTTATATCGTCAAGTCATGTCCTTGTTTCACAATCTCGGAATATTTTAATAGTTCAAAACAAAATAATATAAAAAAAATCATGCTCTGAATAATATTATTAAAGAAAATTAGTTTAGAACAAAATGAATGAATAATGATATTTTGAGTTAATAATTTATGCCAACAATTATAGACATGAGGAATATGTTGTTGTGAGGAACGTTAAGTTGTTCGTGATGGTATATGTTGACTAGTTCACTAAACAAGTTTAACGTACATTAAACTTGTGATCGTGCCAAATATGTTGTATATTTCTGCCTTCAATTTTGTATCCTCTTTGTCGTTTTCTTGCGTTGTAGCATCTCTTATGGGCTTTTTGTGCGTAATTGCAGGCATTCATACATTTACGGTGTTAGAAGCATTTTGCGGGACTTTCAGGCGAAAAGGAATCAAAAGGTGCAGAAAGAAGGAAAAAGAGGCATCATAAGCTCCAAGAGTACGGTTCAGTGCGGGTCCCAACTGCACTTCACCCGCACTGCTGGATAAAACCCGAGACCTAACATCTGAAGAGAAGATAAAGTGCGGGTCAGTGCGGGTCATCCAACGCACTCCACCCGCTCTTTTGCACACACCTGGGAGCTGAAGTTTGAAAGAAACTGATAAAGTGTGGGTCAATGCGGGTCATCTAACCGCACTCTACTCGCACTCTTGCCCAAACCCGGGACATGAAAGTCTGAAGAAATTGCTAAAGTGCGGGTGAGTGCGGTGCAGGTGAGTGCGGGTCTATGAACCGCACTCCACCCGTACTTCACGCGTGCCAAATTTCGATTTTAAGTATTTGTGACCTATTTTTGTAATCCCTATAAATAGAAAGTTATGTTAGATCGAAAAGGATCCTCCAACACTTAGAATTTCAGAAACTTAGTTAGTCTAAATCTAGGAATACACTTTCCCTCCCATCCAAACCCATTCTCTACTCACCAAAGGCAATTAGGAGGATTGGATTAAAGCTTCAAGGAAGAAGATGCTCTTCAAAGGTTTTCTCTCAATCTCTTTTGTAATGAACATGATTAGTTAAATCCCCCATTAAGGGGTTGATGTGATTAGTTTGATAGATATTGGGCTTTTGTAAATAAACTCTATATTATATATTAATATCTATCTCTATGTTTTATTCTCTTGCTTTAATTGATTTACAATATTGGCTTGTCTTGGATACACCCTCTTAGCATGTTGATTTAGAATCTACTTGAGTAGGCAACTAGGTATACACCCTATTTGGTTGTCTAATGCTCTATTGAATGGAAGGATTTCCAGAAATCCAGCTTAATAACCATGGTCTTAATCTAATCTCGAATGGGTGGCCCTAATTTCACTCCAAATTTCAATTTCTAGGAGTGAACCTCAAAAGGGCTTCAAGGGAAAAGGGAAGGAATGAAGTCGTAGACCAGGTTTGGATGGAAGGTTATAAGGTCATCGAGTACTGCACGAAGCACGTCGAGTCCCCTAAGTCAGACGATCGATCCACCGGCGCCGTCGCCGACGATCTCAAGGCCTGGGACGCCGAGTTCGTCAAAGTCGATTAGGATACCCTCTTCGATCTTATCCTCGTCAGTCATTCTTTCTCTTTCTTATTTTTTTTCTCATCTATTTAACTTGATTTGGTTGGTTTGGATCTTTGTTTTTTCGGGTATTGATTTTGATTGTTCTTGTTTGGTGATTTTTTAGGGTGGTTGCTACTGTTTCTATTAAACGCGATGTCGGCGTCGTTCCCGCAGTACGTGACGGAGGCGATCACTGGGCCGATGCCAGACCCGCCGGGACTGAAACTGCAGAAGGAAGGGTTGAGGGCGAAGCACCCGGTGGTGTTTGTTCTGGGGATAGTCACTGGCGGGTGGTGAGTTGTACAAAAGGTAATTAATTGGCTTTTAATTAATTAATTATTTTATTAAAAAAAATGTTGATTAGTGTTCTACTTTTGTTTTTCATTTTGGTTGAGTTAAATTTATAAGTGTGTCAAGCTAAAGGGCAAAAAAGTTGAAGTTATAAATGGTAGCTGACATGTAGGTGTAGTGAAGTGAGAAACTAAGAATGTGATCTCTCATTGCGTGAAATGTAAGGACATTAGTATTTGAAGACTTAGAATGCACAAAATAGTTGTATCAATTGAATAAAAAAGATGAGCAGCTTTTGTTCAGTGTTGTTTTTATACTCGTATAGCTAAAATTTACATGTGGGAGAGCTCTGAACAATAAATTCTAGTGTACTAGTGGTGGGATGATGTGTTATCTGGTTTCTTTTTCTTAAACTTTTGGGAAACAGTTAGGTGGACAAAAACTTCATTGACAAAGTTGGTCAGTTAAATGAAATTGTAGTGTTTTATCATGATAAATGCGATTGTTGAAGGGTAAATTGCAGTTTTGATGTTAGCAAATTCTTTTTTGATTATAAGGATGATGTTAAAAGGCCTAATTTTTGCTGTTGAGATTTTCTAATGGTCAACAATGTTCTTTTGCATTTGAAGATCTCAGTTCATTCATTGTGGTATTATTATGTGCTCTGTCACTTCATTTACACTGATCATCAGTGGTTTACTCTTGGACACTCTTCTTTTTAATGATATTTGAAGGAGCTGTTCAAATACCTTTTTGAGTGTTTTTTTGTGGCAAAACCAAATTCCCTTCAAGACTTAGATCATAGGTAGCATAATTTTATAAACAATGCTTAGTTTTTGATGGCTATCTTTTGAGTGATATGCATTGAGACAACAAAGAGGGTTTTGAAGATTATAAATGGGAGGAAGTTAGTACTTTATGGAGTAAATTCACTTTTGAGGTTTTATATCTTCTGAGTTTTTAAAGATGTGCCATTCATCATACAACAAAGTTAAGAAGTTCTATTGGCTTGATAGATATGTTTCTTCTATTTTTTGAGGATTGCTTTTTTGAAACCCTTATGTTTAGGCCAGCCATGGTAATTGTACATATTTAGCTAATTCCTTATATATCTTTTTAGGATGTGAACTTTTTCTTCAATTTCCTTTTTGTCATATTTTCTTTCTCTTTACATTTTCTCTAGTGCAAAAAGAAAAAAAAAAATGTTTAGTCTTCGGTATTAGCTGCTCTTTTAACCGGGCAGTTCTTACTTCTTAGGCTGTCTTTCTGCATTTTATGAAATGGGTTGAGGCACCAACACCAATGGGTGGTGGGGGTGGGTCAGATTGGTGGACCATTTTCAGGTGTTCCAAAAGTAGTCTCTGGACTATTTTCAACTGAAGCTAGGGATATTGCTGTTGCCAGGTTTTTCTCTGAACTACTGCAATGTGAATAGAATCTGGTCTTGTTGCGACTTGTCTTATTTACTCTTTTATTTTTTCTTCAGTTATTTGGTCCAGTATTTTTATCCTTATTAACATTGATTTCTAAATGTTATGTAAAAAACTAAAAATAATGTACACCTATTACATTACATGTCAATCCTTTTACTGAATTTCTGACATTGATCAATCCTAGGCTAGGGCTTTCACAGAAATTATATTGCATTGGCATTTGTTAAAACTTAAAAGCGGAGACTTGTTTTTATGTTTCTTCCTTCTCTTTGTTTTCTCTTGAGTCCAAACCTAAAAGAGAAAATCATAGTTACCAAAATGTAACCGTCTTTTCCTAATAGGTAGGGTTGATTCCTGTTAAGGCACAGGGTATTGTTTAGTATTTCTACTAGTATAACAGTTGTAACAGATTCTATTATGTTCAGTAGCATTAGCCAAGAGATACCGCTAGACAACACTCTTTTATTGCATGAAATTAGTAATCTAGATGAATATTTTGTTTTATATAGTCATCGATATTTGTTTATTGGAAAAATCTATTTGGGCATTTATAATTCTTTTATCGTTTAATTGTTAGTTTTTTGGTCTATTTAAAGATTTTCATATTATTGTATTTTTGTCTTTGATATCAGATTATCAGTCTATTACATGTCTGAAACAGCTTTGATTTTTTTATGGCTGCATTTGTGATGCTGCCTTTGTTCTCTCCAAATTTCACTTGCATTTGTGGTTAAAACTTAAGCATTTAATACATTAATGTCATCTAAATTGGTTCTTTACATGTACAACATGCATATTTCTTTTCAATTCCTTTTCAGCTCTTGATTAAATTGCAAATCCTTAAACAGGGCTTTCGTGCCAGGTTTTTTGGATAACGACCTGTTTGGTCTTCAAACTTTATAACATATAATGCGGATGACCCGTACATGGGATTCAACTATGTCAATGATTTCAAAAGGCGGGGATACTATTTGGGGCGATCTTGATTGGTCACCTTAAGGGGGGCTATATGTGTAGTGCAAAGAAGCTGAAGAACAATGATACTACTGGACAAAATTTGAATCAAAGTTTGGGCAAGTCAAAAGGTGTGAATTATGAGAGAATGATCTCATTTGGGAAAGGTGTGGCTTAGGCACATGAGGTTGCAATGGGAATTGGTCAGTTGGGGGTATGATTCGTATGAAAGCTGTTGCCGATTACAAGATTTATTACACAACTGGATCAATTTGTTGCCCCTAAGCTGATGGCACGTGGAGGTGATCATTTTTCACATGGAATAGCTGAGAATCTGGATGACATGAAATACCAACATTACAAATATTGGTCAAACCCCTTAGAAACAAAGTGAGATTCTTTGAAGCTTCTCTGTTATTTTTGACAAATTTGAATAATATTTAGGTGATGCCTTAATAATTAGGTTGTATAAAACATATTCATATGTAAGTTTGCAATACGCCTGCAACATGAACAATAGTTCCACGTCATCCTCCTAAAATCATGAACAAAAACAATAAAATATTTGCTATTGTTAAGTGAATAGGTTTGATAGCTGGTAAACATTTGCATGCACCAATTCAATTGGTCTAGTTGTTCATTCCAATTATTTCCACAACTCGATTCGATTGAAGGAATTCTATGTATCAAATTTTGATTAAACAAAATTTACAAGCTTCTAAAATTCAAATGCCCCATATGAAAAATCTTATTTTCGGCCATATGAATTTTATCATTAAATCCTTCTTACTCTTATCATGGTATACAAAACATGCCTAATTCTCAAAAACAATATAAAATCCTTCCAATAAATATTTCCTAACACTCGGTAAATTTGTGTCAAATTCAGGAAAATACTGTCAAACAGAAGTACATAACATTGTTTATGTTGTCATTTTCACATGATTTTACCTTCACACTACCTTTACCATGTCATCTCAACCTAAACATATTCCATCACCCATATTCACTGTGGGACGTAAGTCTCCAATTTTTATGTCATGTGATTGATGCAACTGATATCCATATACCAAACATCGTTAGCACTCAATAGAATAACATGCAAAAAATAAATTTTCAGATTCTTCCTTTTTGTTCCTCACCAAATTTTGCATGTTTTTCCTTCAATCTGCAATATCTTTCAATATTGCCAAATTTCTTGCAATGATGTCGAAATGAACGCATTACAAAAATTTAGAACAATTATGGTCCGTTCGGTAGTGTTTTTGTTTTCTGTTTCTGTTAATGTTAACAATTGTATAAGTGGCAGACAATTTAGTAAATTATATGAATTCTATAAATAATTTAGTAGATAATATGAATTCTAATTATAAATGTCTATAAATAAATTTTGATTTGAAATGTTTGGTTGAATGATAATAATTTCATTACTTGAAAATATAAATTTTAAATTATAATATAATTATACAGTGATCACATTGGGGGATGCATCATGCATCGGTTGTACCCAAGATCTTCTCTAGTAAATTAATCTACGGTAAGAACTAGTTCATAAAGATTTATGCTGATTTGTTCACTGAACAAGATTTATGAGAGAAACATTAAACTTATATCGTCAAGTCATGTCCTTGTTTCACAATCTCGGAATATTTTAATAGTTCAAAACAAAATAATATTAAAAAAAATCATGCTCTGAATAATATTATTAAAGAAAATTAGTTTAGAACAAAATGAATGAATAATGATATTTTGAGTTAATAATTTATGCCAACAATTATAGACATGAGGAATATGTTGTTGTGAGGAACGTTAAAATTGTTCGTGATGGTATATGTTGACTAGTTCACTAAACAAGTTTAACGTACATTAAACTTGTGATCGTGCCAAATATGTTGTATATTTCTGCCTTCAATTTTGTATCCTCTTTGTCGTTTTCTTGCGTTGTAGCATCTCTTATGGGCTTTTTGTGCGTAACTGCAGGCATTCATACATTTACGGTGTTAAAAGCATTTTGCGGGACTTTCAGGTGAAAAGGAATCAAAAGGTGCAGAAAGAAGGAAAAAGAGGCATCATAAGCTCCAAGAGTACGGTTCAGTGCGGGTCCCAACTGCACTTCACCCGCACTGCTGGATAAAACCCGAGACCTAACATCTGAAGAGAAGATAAAGTGCGGGTCAGTGCGGGTCATCCAACCGCACTCCACCCGCTCTTTTGCACACACCTGGGAGCTGAAGTTTGAAAGAAACCGATAAAGTGCGGGTCAATGCGGGTCATCTAACCGCACTCCACTCGCACTCTTGCCCAAACCCGGGACATGAAAGTCTGAAGAAATTGCTAAAGTGCGGGTGAGTGCGGTGCAGGTGAGTGCGGGTTTATGAACCGCACTCCATCCGTACTTCACGTGTGCCAAATTTCGATTTTAAGTATTTGTGACCTATTTTTGTAATCCCTATAAATAGAAAGTTATGTTAGATCGAAAAGGATCCTCCAACACTTAGAATTTCAGAAACTTAGTTAGTCTAAATCTAGGAATACACTTTCCCTCTCATCCAAACCCATTCTCTGCTCACCAAAGGCAATTAGGAGGATTGGATTAAAGCTTCAAGGAAGAAGATGCTCTTCAAAGGTTTTCTCTCAATCTCTTCTTTTAGTTTATTTGTTGTAATGAACATTATTAGTTAAATCCCCCATTAAGGGGTTGATGTGATTAGTTTGATGGATATTGGGCTTTTGTAAATAAACTCTATATTATATATTAATATCTATCTCTATGTTTTATTCTCTTGCTTTAATTGATTTACAATATTGGCTTGTCTTGGATACACCCTCTTAGCATGTTGATTTGGAATCTACTTGAGTAGGCAACTAGGTATACACCCTATTTGGTTGTCTAATGCTCTATTGAATGGAATGATTTCCAGAAATCCAGCTTAATAACCATTGTCTTAATCTAATCTCGAATGGGTGGCCTTCACTATACACCCTAGGTCGGTCACTTGTGAGAGAATTAGAAGCCTTCACTATACACCCTAGGATGACTACATTAGTAAGAGGTTGAGTCCTTAATAGATAGATGAGCATTCATGGTTGGAATCCTAAATGAGCAACTAGCACTATACACCCTGGGTTGGTTGCTTAAGAGGGATTAATCTCTAGTAGGAGGTCTTCACTATACATCTTAGATTGACCCCGTGCTAGAGATAAATAACCAACACTATACACCCTAGGTTGGTTGCATTTGATAAAATGTGCTTAATTACGAGTTTGTTGCATTTGCCCAATGTTTACTTACGAGTCCATTAACTCCTTAGTTCCAATATCATATCTTTCACTCCATTCACATTCTATTTAGTTTGCATTCCTAGTTTAGTTATATTGCATTCTTATTTGCATTTCACAACACCAATCATTTACTTTTACTTTTATGCATACTGGTTGTATTAATCCTAATTTAATCATAGCTACCTCCGATCTCTGTGGACGACCCTTACTTGCCACCATACTTATGTTTTTCCAAACCTTTTAAGGCATTGCTTGAAATTTTGTATTCAAGTTTTGACACCAAATCTCACTTTAAATGCAAGTTCTCACTTAAAATGCACCTTTTTGAGGTTGAACTAAATCTTCCACTCTTTTCTTTTTCTTTCGTTTGTCATAACCAAATTCGAATTTTCTAGTAGACATTTTTACTAAAATAAAATGATGAAAGACAATAAAAACAGAATTTTAATTAAATAAAATGAAAAAAAAAAATAGCACCTAATTTTTTGAAGAAGCAAGTTCTGACAATATTGAAGATTTGGAGTAACACTCAATCTTCCACAATAGTTACAAGATAAAAAAAATAAAATTAAAACTTACCTTTTTATTTTTTTCATTAATGAAACACAAGTGATTGATTGCAATTGAAGAAAGTATATTGATCAAGATTGATGAATGAGAAATCTTGATGTAGTGGGAGGTTTTACAATATAAAAAAAAATTATGTTGTAATTATAAAATGAAAATGGAGTTCATATATATATATATATATATATATAGTGGTTCTCTCATAAGGGATCCCTTATTTTAATTTCAGTAAGGACCACCATGAAATCTTATCGATTTAAATGAATTTTAATCTGAATTTTTTTGTGAATGATAAGTTCGTTGAAATCTACCTATGAATAAAATTTAAAAAATTTTCAAGCACGAAAACTATTTTTACCGATTTTTTTAAATACGAAGGCATTAGAAAAATAGGCGAAATATAGGAAATTCAAGAAAAATAGTTTTTGTGCTTGAAAAATAGTTTTTGTGCTTGAAAAATTCTCAAATTTTATTCATAGGTAGATTTCAACGAACTTATCATTCACAAAAAAATTCAGATTAAAATTCATTCAAATTGATATGATTTCATGGTGGTCCTTACCGAAATTAAAATAAGGGATCCCTTATGAGAGAACCACTGTATATATATATATATATATATATATCGATATGATTTCATAGTGGTCCTTATCGAAATTAAAATAAGGGATCCCTTATAAGAGATCCACCGTGTATATATATATATATATATATATATAGATATATATATATATATAAATTAACTCTAAATTAGCTAATTGATGACAATATTGTTGAGCCGCACTGCTTACAGGACATTGCAATTTGCTGGGGTGATTGGATGGTTTGTAGATTCTTTAATTCTAAAGTAATAAAATATAATCTACAAATAAATTAGAAATTTTTCCACTTTAACGTGAAGTAGAATAAAATCTAAGTATAAGATAAAAGAAAAAGAAAAAGAAAAGTAGAGAATACGTGTTGTTAGAAAGATGCGTTCAAGGACAAGAAAACTTGGACAGGAAGAAGGGCGATTCTATCTTGGACATGGAGAAATCAGAAAATCGGGTGTACTCTACTTTTTTATTTTGACAATATCTATTAATTCGGACTAGGTATTTTTTGAAAGCTTTCGTCATTGGTATGAATTTATTGAAGGTAACTTTATGAGTTGGCATTATATGAAATGAAATCAATGGAACAAACATGTCTACTTTAATTTGTATATTCTTTGTCAAATGCCAATAAGAATGTGACATATGTATTGCCGGTGAGGAATCTTTTAATCTTTGAGCCCGCACAAATCCAATAAGTTGAAAAATAAAGTGAGAGGTATTGGACATTGATTAATTAATTGTAAAGTTTCCATACATATAGTTAGAAGTCAGTTTGTAAATTTTTTATTTTTTTTGAACATCAAAATTTTATTGAAGGAAAACAGAGCCCCCAAACAGGGCACAAGACCACCAAGGCCAACAACAGAGCAAACACCTTAACAGAAAGAAAGACAAAAGACAGCCAACAAACAAAAGCAAAACTAAGTCAGTTTGTAAATCAAGTACGTATACGTAGTAGTGTTTCTAAATGGAGATTATCAAACATTTCAGCCATCCTCGTCATCAGTTGAAATTGGTTAAATCGATCGAGAGGAGTAAGGTTCCCAACTGCAGATGTTGCCGTGAAGAGATGAGTTTTCCGGGTTATGCTTGTGAACATTGCTCCTGGTTTTATCTTCACAAATCATGCGCTGAATTGGCCCAAAAGATATCACACCCTCTTCACCCCCACCCTTTAATCCTTCTCTCTGAAATTCCTGGATCCACTATTGATGGTATCATATGTGATGGTTGTAGAAATCTCTACAGTGAAGGCTTCACTTACTACTGCACTTGGTCATGTGGGTTCAACCTTCATCCCAAATGCGCTTCTAAACAGCAGACATTCAACAAAGAACTCACCCTCTATCATTTTTGCCACAAACATGCACTCAACTTCTGCAATTTAAGCAGGGAATCATTTTTGTCAGATTATGTACGTTGCTGTTGTTGCGAGCAGAGCATCAGTGGTTCAGCTTATTGTTGTTTAGAATGTGAATTCTTCATCCACGAATCCTGTAAAGAGATACCCAAGCAAGTTCAGCACCCATTTCACCCCCAACATCTTCTTCTCGCTCAAGCTGTGGAAGTTAAGATAAGGCGGTGGGCGTACGGTGCTTCTGATTGGTACTGTAATGCGTGTAAGTCATCAATTAACGGCGTAAGAATAAGCTGTAATATGTGTAAATTTCACCTTCATGTTTCATGTGCTAATCAAAACAGATGGGCCTCCCCTCTAAAGCACAAGTGTCATGAGCACAATATGTATTATTTCATTGTTAAAGTCAATTGGCGGATCCCCTCTTTTAAATGCAACAAATGCCATGAGAAATGCCTTGATGATGAGCCCGTCTACCGCTGTGTGGAGTGTGATTTCAACCTCCATTTGAAATGCATTCCTATACCAAGCGTTGTGTTGATCACATGGAAACATCATCATCCTCTTACTCTTATAGATTCAATTAAGGAAGACAATCCACTCATCCAATATCTTATGGATTCAAATGATAAAGTAGATTATTCCATGGACTATTATTGTGACGTTTGCGAGACACCGGGAAATCCCAAACATCATGCTTATTATTGTAAGGAATGCATTTACATTGCTCACGTGGAATGCATAATCTCTGAGGTACGTTCATTTTTACATTCTTTTAATTAAGATTTTGATTGCTCACTCTTAGAAGGTTTATATATATAGCATAATTAGCATCCTTCTTATTATTATGATTATTAATTTTAAATAGTTTTTTATTTTATTTTTAAATAGCACTTTCCGTTGGTGCAATTCGAACTTGTAACGTTGTCAAAATGTATGAGCATTATTTACCATAAAGCTACATTGTGTAGTGGTTATTTTAAAGACGTTTAGTGCCCAAAATTTTTGAAATATTTTAATCCAAATGTATTTCATCTTCCTATCGTATAATTTTTTTAAAAATCAAGATCCTCACATCTTAGGTAAAATTCAATAAAATTATTTAAATTTCATCACCATACTCACAAAATAACCACAATATAGTTATTTAAATCTTAAAATCAGAAATAATTTTTTCTTGCTTATTGTACTAAACAAAATTAGTTATATAATTTCCCGCTTGAACATATTTCACATATTTTCTAATTGCTCACAGATATTTTTGTTGTTCTATATATCAGGATACACTCCACTGGAGAATCCGTCAAATTTGAATCTTAAACATGGGACAGAGCAAAAGATGAGTGATGAAGCAGACTTTCACCCAGCTGAATCAGACCGTAGCACGGAACAAGCTGCACAAAGCATGTCCATGGTATAAATTTACTCTGTATAATTTAGTCTACTCCATTGAATTTGGAGTTAAATAAATGTTGTTTCATCAATTGATTAAAAATCAGGTAAACAATTGCCCTTATTAAACAGAGATTGCTGCTTGTTGTTTCAGAAGAATGGTGCTACTTCCGATAAAGAATCTCATGAAGAACTTTTTAGCCATCCTAGCCATCGTCATAAGTTGACTTTGTTGCAGCTGGAGCCCACTAATGGTGGGTCGAGTGAAGAGAAGATTAAGTACTGCTATGGTTGCAATGAAGTGATGTGTTTTCCGGGTTATGCTTGTCATGAATGCGAGTTTTATCTTCACAAATCATGCGCAGAATTGCCACCAAAGATACTACACCCTCTTCACCCTCACCCTTTAAACTGCAGTCTTGAAGATGATGATGATGAATTTCTCATATGTGATGGATGCAGAGATCTCTACGGTTCTGGGTTCAAATTCAGGTGCAGTTGGTGTGGGTTCAACCTAGACGCCAAATGTGCTTCTAAACAAGATCAGGAATACCACCAGACATTCAAAGAACTCACCCTCTTTCGTTTTTACCACACACATGCACTCAAGCTATGCAATGTACCAAAGTTAGACGGAATAGCTCCTTGCTGTTGTTGCAGGCAGATCATCAGTACTGGTTCATCAGCTTATTGTTGTATAGAATGTGAAATTATCATCCACGAATCCTGTAAAGAGATACCCAAGCAAGTTCAGCACCCATTTCACCCCCAACATCTTCTTCAAGCTGCGGAAGTTAAGAAATGGCGGTGGGGGTATTGGTACTGTAATGCGTGTAAGTCATCAATTAACGGCGTAAGAATAAGCTGTAATATGTGTAATTTTCACCTTCAGGTTTCATGTGCTAATCCAAACAGATGCGCCTTAAAACACAAGTGTCATGAGCACAATATGTATTATTTCGTTAAAGATGACACAATGGGGACTTTTGAATGCAACAAATGCCATGAGAAATGCCTTGATGCTGAGGCCTTCTACCGCTGCGTGGAGTGTGATTTCAACCTCCATTTGAAATGCATTCCTATATCAAGTGATGTGATGATCACACAGAAACATCATCATCCTCTAACTCTTATAGATTCAGTTGAAGAAGACAATCCACTCATCCAATATCTTATGGATTCAAATGATAAAGTAGATCCTTCCATGGACTATTATTGTGACGTTTGCGAGACTCCGGGGAATCCTAAACATCATGCTTATTGTTGTAAGGAATGCATTTATATTGCTCATGTGGAATGCATTATCTCTAAGGTATGTTCAATGAAATTCATAACAAAAAAACCACAGTATAGTCATTTAAATCTTAAAATCAAACATATATAATTTTTTATGGTACTCAACAAAATTTGTTATATAATTTCATCCTCGAACATCTTTCACATATTTCTAATTGTTGGTAGGTAAATATTTTTGTTCTATTAGGACAACACTTCACCGGAGATTCTATCAAATTTGAATCCTACGCATACGAGTGATGATGAATGAGACTTTGACCTTGCAGAATTAGACTGTGGCACAGAGCAGGCTGCACAAAACATGTTCAAGGTTGGTATAAATTTACTCTGTTACAATAATATTAACATCTATAATTCAGAGACAAATGTATTAGTTTTTGCATTTGGGAGTTTTAATACATGTTCTTCCATCAATTTTCGATTAAAAATCATGTAAATAATTGCTTTTAAACAGAGATTGTTGTTTGCTGTTTCAGAATGGTGCTACTTCCAAGTGTAAGGATAATGCAGAGGAAATTACAAAGACAAAATAATATATATTAAGTTTACGCTACATGAACAAATGATTAGGTGACTTGGACAATTGGTTACACAATTATTAAGTCTATAAAAAAATATATATAGTGTTTCTTTGTGTTTATTATTGATAGGAAATGATACATTAATATAATTCTCTTACTAATATATATATATATATTTTATTGTTTGAATATTAATTCAAGAAATAGAATTTTCGATCTGTGAAAGTGTAAATCACAAAAGCAATAAGCGCACAAAATATCAAGACTTTTCACAAACATCCCTGTTAATCTTATCAAACTACTTCAGTATTGCATAGGGTCGCACTATGGTACCACTAAGAAAGTGGTTCGTATGATGCGAATACCACTTGTTAAAAAAATATCGACCGGAGTAACTGGTAATATTACATCTAGCCGGTTATATCCATTTATTTCTCGAGTAATGCTATTTTACCTAAATCTGATGTTGTCACAATTAGGGATGTCAAATTTTCCCATTGATCCAAGGACCCGTGGGGACCCAAACCGTTAGGGGCGGGTTTAACCGTACCAATTAAGTTGTGGTATGGGGTTGGTATTTTTTTTAATACCCGATTTAATTTCGGTACAGTTACGAGATTTCAAGTCCCCGCCCCGCCCCATCCCCGTACCCTGTTATATAAATAAATATATATATATATATATTTGAAGCACATAATTAGTATTGGAATTAACTCTTAAAAAAATTTTGTACCGTGACTACAGTCTTCATAAAACATAATTTTCCTTCATTTTTTCCCTCTGACTAACATAATTTTCCCTCTCATTTTTTCCCATTTTTTCCCTCCTTTGAAACACTACTCCATTACAGATCATTATATACAATATACCCCACACTATTATTTCCATATTATTCAATAATATTTATATGATCTTTATCAAAAAGTCAATAAAAAAAAAACATTTATGGGATGGGGTTAGTATGAGGCAAAAAACCAATCCCCTAATGGGGAATCCCCATACTTGCACCATTTCTTTTAAGGCAGGTATTCATAGGGGATGGTATTTCTCATACTAATTAATATTGTGGATGGTATTAGAAAACCCGTACCTGACCCATACCATTGACATCCCTAGTCACAATACAATTCATTCATTTAAATTATACAAATTTAAAATAATATAAATGAATGGATTATACTGTTGACACATCATTGGACACCTAAAGTAGCAACGGTGTTATTTAGAGATACACATTTGGGAAATGGGGATGGATTTAGGTCCCCCCATCCCCCCTTCCCAGACCCTTCCCCCATCCCCCTCCATTTTCCCATTTGGGGAAAATGGGGATGGAGAATTTTGGGGGGACCTATATCCATCCTTATCCCTATTTCCCATTTTTCCTATTTTTCCATTTCCCTCGTTTCCCATATTCCCCATTTGACTAAAAATTATAAATTAAACTAAAAAAAACAAACATTTCAATAATAATAATAATAATAAACAAATTAAAGAGTAAATATGTATATATACTTTGGGAGTTAGAGTTTTCAAAGAATAAAAATAAAAATAAAAATAAAAATATATATTATAATTATATTCATATATGTTTGGGGGGAAATGGGGAAATATGGATGGGGGACCTACTCTCATCCCCATCCACATCCCCATCCCTTGAAATGAGGAAATGGGGATAGAGAGATTTCAATTATCCCCCCATTTCCCCATTTTTTCAAAAAAATAAATAAATAAAGTTTGGGGATGGGGACGCGGGAATCGAGACCCTGGGAAAAATGTGCGTCCCTAGTGTTATTTCTCAATCAAAACTCATTGTCTCATTCTCAACCTATCTCTCTCTCTCTCTCTATATATATATATACATCTTCTCTCAATCTCTCATTACCTCACGTTGACCCTAATTTCACTCCAAATTTCAATTTCTAGGAGTGAACCTCAAAAGGGCTTCAAGGGAAAAGGGAAGGAATGAAGTCGTAGACCAGGTTTGGATGGAAGGTTATAAGGTCATCGAGTACTGCACGAAGCACGTCGAGTCCCCTAAGTCAGACGATCGATCCACCGGCGCCGTCGCCGACGATCTCAAGGCCTGGGACGCCGAGTTCGTCAAAGTCGATTAGGATACCCTCTTCGATCTTATCCTCGTCAGTCATTCTTTCTCTTTCTTATTTTTTTTTCTCATCTATTTAACTTGATTTGGTTGGTTTGGATCTTTGTTTTTTCGGGTATTGATTTTGATTGTTCTTGTTTGGTGATTTTTTAGGGTGGTTGCTACTGTTTCTATTAAACGCGATGTCGGCGTCGTTCCCGCAGTACGTGACGGAGGCGATCACTGGGCCGATGCCAGACCCGCCGGGACTGAAACTGCAGAAGGAAGGGTTGAGGGCGAAGCACCCGGTGGTGTCTGTTCTGGGGATAGTCACTGGCGGGTGGTGAGTTGTACAAAAGGTAATTAATTGGCTTTTAATTAATTAATTATTTTATTAAAAAAAATGTTGATTAGTGTTCTACTTTTGTTTTTCATTTTGGTTGAGTTAAGTTTATAAGTGTGTCAAGCTAAAGGGCAAAAAAGTTGAAGTTATAAATGGTAGTTGACATGTAGGTGTAGTGAAGTGAGAAACTAAGAATGTGATCTCTCATTGCGTGAAATGTAAGGACATTAGTATTTGAAGACTTAGAATGCACAAAATAGTTGTATCAATTGAATAAAAAAGATGAGCAGCTTTTGTTCAGTGTTGTTTTTATACTCGTATAGCTAAAATTTACATGTGGGAGAGCTCTGAACAATAAATTCTAGTGTACTAGTGGTGGGATGATGTGTTATCTGGTTTCTTTTTCTTAAACTTTTGGGAAACAGTTAGGTGGACAAAAACTTCATTGACAAAGTTGGTCAGTTAAATGAAATTGTAGTGTTTTATCATGATAAATGCGATTGTTGAAGGGTAAATTGCAGTTTTGATGTTAGCAAATTCTTTTTTGATTATAAGGATGATGTTAAAAGGCCTAATTTTTGCTGTTGAGATTTTCTAATGGTCAACAATGTTCTTTTGCATTTGAAGATCTCAGTTCATTCATTGTGGTATTATTATGTGCTCTGTCACTTCATTTACACTGATCATCAGTGGTTTACTCTTGGACACTCTTCTTTTTAATGATATTTGAAGGAGCTGTTCAAATACCTTTTTGAGTGTTTTTTTGTGGCAAAACCAAATTCCCTTCAAGACTTAGATCATAGGTAGCATAATTTTATAAACAATGCTTAGTTTTTGATGGCTATCTTTTGAGTGATATGCATTGAGACAACAAAGAGGGTTTTGAAGATTATAAATGGGAGGAAGTTAGTACTTTATGGAGTAAATTCACTTTTGAGGTTTTATATCTTCTGAGTTTTTAAAGATGTGCCATTCATCATACAACAAAGTTAAGAAGTTCTATTGGCCTGATAGATATGTTTCTTTTATTTTTTGAGGATTGCTTTTTTGATTCCCTTATGTTTAGGCCAGCCATGCTAGGGATATTGCTGTTGCTAGGTTTTTCTTTGAACTACTGCGATGTGAATAGAATTTGGTCTTGTTGCGACTTCTCTTATTTACTCTTTTATTTTTTCTTCAGTTATTTGGTCCAGTATTTTTATCCTTTTTAACATTGATTTCTAAATATTATGTAAAAAACTAAAAATAATGTACAATGGTGTGGACACCTATTACAATACATGTCAATCCTTTTACTGAATTTCTGACATTGATCAATCCTAGGCCAGGGCTTTCACAGAAATTATATTGCATTGGCATTTGTTAAAACTTAAAAGCAGAGAGTTGTTTTTATGTTTCTTCCTTCTCTTTGTTTTCTCTTGAATCCAAACCTAAAAGAGAAAATCATAGTTACCAAAATGTAACCATCTTTTCTTAATAGGTAGGGTTGATTCCTGTTAAGACACAGGGTATTGTTTAGTATTTCTACTGGTATAACAGTTGTAACAGATTCTATTCTGTTCAGTAGCATTAGCTAAGAGATACCGCTAGACAACACTCTTTTATTGCATGAAATTAGTAACCTAGATTAATATTTTGTTTTATATAGTCATCGATATTTGTTTATTGGAAAAATCTATTTGGGCATTTATAATTCTATTATCATTTAATTGTTAGGTTTTTGGTAATTTAAAGATTCTCATATTCTTGTGTTTTTATCTTTGATATCATTTTATTCTATTACATGTCTGAAACAGCTTTGATTTTTTTTATGGCTGCATTTGTGATGCTGCCTTTGTTCTCTCCAAATTTCACTTACATTTGTGGTTAAAACTTAAGCATTTAATACATTAATGTCATCTAAATTGGTTCTTTACATGTAAAACATGCATATTTTTTTTCAATTCCTTTTCAGCTCTTGATTAAATTGCAAATCCTTAAACAGGGCTTTCGTGCCAGGTTTTTTGGATAACGACCTGTTTGGTCTTCAAACTTTATAACATATAATGCGGATGACCCGTACATGGGATTCAACTATGTCAATGATTTCAAAAGCCGGGGATACTATTTGGGGCGATCTTGATTGGTCACCTTAAGGGGGCTATATGTGTAGTGCAAAGAAGCTGAAGAACAATGATACTGCTGGACAAAATTTGAATCAAAGTTTGGCCAAGTCAAGAGGTGTGAATTATGAGAGAATGATCTCATTTGGGAAAGGTGTGGCTTAGGCACACATGAGGTCAGTTGGGGGTATGATTCGTATGAAAGCTGTTGCCGATTACAAGATTTATTACACAACTGGATCAATTTGTTGCCCCTAAGCTGATGGCACGTGGAGGTGCTCATTTTTCACATGGAATAGCTGAGAATCTGGATGACATGAAATACCAACATTACAAATATTGGTCAAACCCCTTAGAAACAAAGTGAGATTCTTTGAAGCTTCTCTGTTATTTTTGACAAATTTGAATAATATTTAGGTGATGCCTTAATAATTAGGTTGTATAAAACATATTCATATGTAAGTTTGCAATACGCCTGCAACATGAACAATAGTTCCACGTCATCCTCCTAAAATCATGAACAAAAACAATAAAATATTTGCTATTGTTAAGTGAATAAGTTTGCATAACCCCGTAAACATTTGCATGCACCAATTCGATTGGTCTAGTTGTTCATTCCAATTATTTCCAAATACACAGCTCGATTCGATTGAGGGAATTTTATGTATTAAATTTTGTTTCAACAAAATTTACAAGCTTCTAAAATTCAAATGTACCATATGAAAAATCATATTTTTGGCCATATGAATTTTATCAATAAATCCTTCTTACTCTTATCATGGTACTCAAAACATGCCTAATTCTCAAAAACAACATAAAATCCTTCCAATAAATATTTCCTAATACTCGGTAAACTTGTATCAAATTCAGGAAAATACAGTCATAAAGAAGTACAAAACATTTTTTATGTTGTCATTTTCACATGATTTTACCTTCACATTGTCTTTACCATGTTATCTCAATCTAAACATATTCCATCACCCATATTCGCTGTGGTATTCATTGACTTGTCCAAATTAACGGAAGTCTTCAGGTCCAAATTGATTTAAGTCTCCAATTTTGATGTCAGTGATTGATGCAACTACTATCCATATACCAAACATTGTTAGCACTCTCCTTAATAGAATAACATGCAAAAAATAAATTTTCAAATTCTTCTTTTTTGTTCCTCACCAAATTTTGAATGTTTTTCCTTCAATTTGCAATATCTTTCAATATTGCCAAATTTTTTGTAATGATGTCAAAATGAACGCATTACAAAAAATTAGAACAATTATAGCCCGTTCGGTAATGTTTTTGTTTTCTGATTTTGTTAATGCTAGCAATTGTACAAGTGGTAGACAATTTAGTAAATTATATGAATTTTATAAATAATTTAGTAGATAATATGAATTCTAATTATAGAAGTCTATAAATAAATTTTGATTTTTGATTTGAAATGTTTGGTTGAATAATGATAATTTTATTACTTGAAAATATAAAATTTAAATTATAACATAATTATATAGTGATCACACTGGGGGATGCATCATGCATCGAATGTACCATAGATCTTCTCTAGTAAATTAATCTACAATAAGAACTAGTTCATAAAGATTTATGCTGATTTGTTCACTGAACAAGTTTAACAATGAGAGAAACGTTAAATTTATATCGTCAAGTCATGTCCTTGTTTCACAATCCCGGAATATTTTAATAGTTCAAAACAAAATAATATATATATATATATATATATATATAAAATCATGTTCTGAATAATATTATTAAAAAAAAAAATAGTTTAGAACAAAATGAATGAATAATTATATTTTGAGTTAATAATTTATGCCAACAGTTATAGACATGAGGAATATGTTGTTGTGAGGAATGTTAAGGTAGTTCGTGATGGTATATGTTGACTAGTTCACTAAACAAGTTTAATGTATGTTGAACTTATTCATGAAGGTATACGTTGATTTGTTCATCGAATAAGTTTAATGTTGAGATGAACGTTAAATTCATTCATGAAGCTTAACGTTGACTTTTTCACCGAACAAATTTAGCGTTAAGAGGACTGTTAAACTCGTTCAACATACGTTAAACTTGTTCATGAAGATTTACGTTAACTTGTTTAACGAATAAGTTTATCGTTAACATGAACGTTAAACTTGTTTAATGTACGTTGAACTTGTTCATGAATGTGTACGTTGACTTTTTCAGTGAATGAGTTTAACATTAAGAGGAACATTAAACTCGTTCAACATACGTTGAACTTGTTCATGAATATATACATTGACTTGTTCATGAATGTATACGTTGACTTGTTCATTGAACGAGTTTAACGTTAAGAGGAACATTAAATTGGTTAAACCCAAGTTGAACTTGTTCATTAATATTTACGTAAACTTGTTCATTGAACAAGTTTAACATTAGGGGAAACGTTAAATTCATTCAACATACGTTGGACTTGTTCTTGAATTTCCAATTTTCCATAAACCATAAACCATTTTATTTTATTATACAATTTAATATTAATAAAATTTTTATATTTCAAATGAATTTTTTATTGATTAATATTTAATATAATAGGCTTAATTGCACAAACATCCCATAACTTTAGATGAAATTGCACTTTCAGGCATCCTTTCCATTTATTGCACAAACATCCCCTATAAAACGTTTACAAAAAGGGAATGACGAAAATACCCTCACACAAAATTATCATTCCCCCTTGAGCTTTGCCATATTAGATAAATTGGTCCCTTTATTTTCTATAATAACAGGTCAACCCTTTGAAAACCTTTGACCGCTAATTAAAAAAATTAAACACCTTTGTCAAGGACTGAACCTCCAACCTTGTGATTAAGCCATATGCCCTAACTAGGGATGAGTATTTATCCCCAGGGACCCAAATCCCCACATCCCCATCCCCATTTGGGGGAGAATTTTTGGGGGAAATTGGGGAAATGGGGAGGTATGGGGATGATTTTTATCCCCAAATTACAATGGGGATGGGGGGGAACCCTCCCCATCCCTCATTTCCTCATTTTCCCCATAAATTTATGGAAATGGGGATGGGGATGGGGATAGGGGGAGATGCCCCCATCCCCGTTTCTCCAATTTCCCCAAGCATTATATATATATATATATATATATATATACACACATACATTTTTTAAAATATTTTTATTCTTCTATTTTACTAAGTATATATACATCTTTTGAATTTGTAATGGATTTTATTTTGTATTTGAATTTATGATGGATTTTGTGTTTTTCTAGTATGTAATTTTTAATTAAACATGGGAAATGGGGAAGACGGGAAAACGGGGGAAAAGGGGGAAACAGGGAAAAACGGGGAAAAAACAGGAAAAAATGGGGAAATAGGGATGGTGATGAGGGGACCTCCCCTCAAAACTCCCCCATCCCCATTTTCCCCAAATAGGGTAATTGGGGGGGGGGGGGGGGGGGGGGGGGCGATGGGAGAGGGTTTCGAAAGTGGGGATGGGGGGACCTATATCCATCCCCATTCCCCAAATGCTCATCCCTAGCCCTAACCAACTGAGCTACTCAAGCTCATTGTTAGCCATATGCCCTAACCAACTAAGCTACTCAAACAAATTATTTAACTATATATATAGAACAAGCAAATATGATAGTATAGATAAGATAATATAAAGCAAAAGTAGAAACATAAATTGAAATGAAAAAGAAAATATAATATCTGCGAAATTAGTACTTACTGCAACAGTATATGTCTGACAGCAATGATGAACAATGGGTATATAGAAATAAGTCGCACACTTTTATTGAAATTTCAGAATTTTACAACAGAAGGAGGAAGGTTTATCAAAGAGGAAAGATTACAACAGGAGGGAGGAGATTACAGAGAAGAGAGAACAATCTAAAAACTGAACCTGCCCTTAAGACCTGTCCTGGGTATTCCTTATAAAGGAAGACAAACCCAGGTTAAATTAACCATAGTTACAAACATAGTTACGAATAAAATTATTACATAAAGACTTTGCAGTAGATTTTGGCTAGGGCATGATGGTTGTTGCTTAAGGCATGATGGTTGTTGGGGTTGTCCTTTACTCCTTTACTGGTTGTTCTTAAAGTTGTTCAAATTGTCAAATTGTCCATTTCTGCCGACACTTTTTTTTTTTTTTCTACATCACATGTTATCCATATCTGTTGACACTCTATTGATAGTTGATAAGTCATGATGAGTCTTGAAGACTAATAATGGATGCCTTGATCTTTTAGGATAAGTCGGTGAATCTGACGAGGCTAAAGTCTCTGCTGTGGAGATAGGTCATGACCAAAATAGATGTGGACATCATTGCTGGGATCATCATTATCATCTTCTTGGGTTTCTGACCTAGAGTCTTTTTGGGACATATTTGTCATTGTCTTCTCTATGTCTTGTGCTATTTTCCTTAGCTCTTCAGGGGTGCTAGCAGGGGCAATTCTGGCTTGATTTTGGGACTTGACAATTAAGAATTGGGACTGGTCAGTTGATTTGCAAAGAGTAGGGTTTTCTGAGAACCATCTATTAACCCTGTCTTTGTCATGGTCTGCAGTATTCATGCCACTCCACCACTTAACCTTTGTTTGCAGGCCAAAATAGGGAATATTGACGTTTCCCACCATTTTGTCTTTGATAGCATAATCAAGCATTAGAATCCAGGTTAGACTGAAATGCTTGAAAAAAGAGCAATAAATCAGGGATGAAATCCCAATCATTAGGTTTTGAAAGATAAGTCATCCATTGAGAATATCCTTCCTTGACAGGATGAGAAAGGAGGTCAATAGTTGGACCATATTTGTCCCACCATTCAAGAAACCAAAAAGGAATTTGAAGAGGAAAATCTTTGTTGAAATACACAAACCAGGATAAGGAATTACCTAGGTTTTGTCCATACAAAACATTTGTCCATGCATCTATATAATCCCAATAGGAGTACTCAGAAACATGGAATGGTCTGGAAAATCTGTTTTTCTTGTTGGGGTCGCCCCACCCATTGGTCTAAGGTGATGATTTTGCAAAGTTTAATTTTTCTGAAAATTAATTTTTCTTTGTCTATTTTGTCAAAAACATCGGACACATAGATAGAATCTATGTCCACTAAGATAAATTCATAGAATATATGTCTTTTTGTTATATCCTCAGGAATCCTGCAAAACTAGGGGTCAATGACTGCATCCGCCAGTTTTTTGGGTTCCTTGAAATAATGGTCAAGTAATAGTGGTGTTTCCATTGCAAAATATCTGTCAAAAAAAGGTTTAACCTGGTAATGATAAACTGGAGAATTAATCATTGGGAAAGATGACGAAGTAATCTGGGATTGATTTATTTGGGCTAATTTATCTTGTTTGGAGGAGTGAGGACTGATGTGAGAAGAGGTAATAGTCTTAAAGGATGAAGATTCTGATTTTAGTGGGGAAAAACTGTTTGAAATCTGAATTGGTCATGTAATAGTAAGTCTGGGGGAGGAAGCTACAATTTGTCCTGATGGTTTTGGAGTGTGAGGTTGGGGTAATAAGCTGAGGGCATACTTGTCTTTGTGACTAGGTTTTGGGCTTTAGGTAGCTGGGGTTACATTACTGTCTTCATGATAAGTTAGAGCAATCTGGTTATTGCCCTGATAAGTCGTAATAAGTCTGTTGTTGGGTGATAAGTCAGGTGATAAGTCTGGCATAATAGTGGGCATGGGGCCTCGGGGCCTACTTTTGCTGTTACTCATGGTTTTTTACCCTGCAAAAATTCTGTGGTCAAGAAATCTAGTAGACTATTTTTTGATCCTTTGATATGTTCAATAGTAAAATCAAATACGGATAATAAAGCTTGCCATCTAGCAAATATTTGTTTTGAAGCAAGGTTTTTGACATCTTTTTTCAAAATGAATTTTGCAGATTGGCAATCTACTTTTAAAACAAATTTTTGGTTGATCAAATCATCTTGTAATTTTTGAATAGTTAAAACAATTGTTAAAATTTCCTTTTTAACAGTAGAATATTTTTGCTGAGTATCATTCCAAGACCCTGAAACATATCTAACAAGATATTCTTTTCCTTCAATAGTCTATTTAAGGATTCCTCCAAATCCTAACTCAGAGGCATCTGTTTCAACTATCTTCGGGGCATTAGGGTAACAAATAGATAGACAAGGAAGTTTTTGGACATGTTCTTTGACTGTTCTAACTACTTGTGTATGCTAGTCTGTCTATAGTAAAGGGTTTTTTTCAAAGTCTTTGGAACAAAGGTTAGCAAATGACTCTTAATTCTTTATAAAAGTTAGTCACATAATTTAGACAACCTAAGAATCTTTGAAGTTGTGTTTTGTCTTTGATTTAATTTGAGAATTTGCTAGCAAACTCTAGAATTCTTTGGATAGGTATGATAGTGCCTCTCCTAATATTGTGACCTAATAATCTAATTTCGGTTTGGAATAAGACTATTTTCGGGGCCGAGACCACTAAACCTTGGTTTTTTTATGGTTTTTAAGAATATGTCTAAGTGTTTCCAATGCTGGTCAACATTGTCAGAATAGATTAGTACGTCATCAATATAAACAATAGAAAATCCAGTATATGGATTGAAAATCTCATTCATAATGCATTGAAACTCACTGGGAGCATTTTTTTAGTCCAATGGGCATAATATTCCATTCATATTGACCAAAAGGAATAGTAAAAGCAGTCTTGTATCGATCTTTCTCAGCAATCTGAATTTGCCAAAAACTCGATTTCATATCAAATTTTGAAAATATGTTGGCATTATAGAGGCTTTTTAATATGTCTGCTTTATTAGGTATTAGGTACCTAATCCATTGGAGAGCTTCGTTCAAAGGCTTGTAATTGATGACAAGTCTAGGAACTCCCCTTTCTATTTCAACGTTTTTTCTGACATAGAAAACAGGACAACTCTAAGGAGATTTAAAAGGTCTAATAAGTTCTTTTTGTAATAAGTCCTGAATCTCCTTTTGCAGTATTCAAGGAGTTCAGAGGTCATTTGGATAGGTCTAGTTTTAATCGGTATTCCTTTTTTTGAAAAATCTTTGTTATAGGGAAGACTGACTGTATGTTTCTTTCTATTCCAGAAAGCATTTAGAAAGGAAGAGCAAACTTCTTTTTCTAGGTAACTTTTGAAGTCACTAATTCTTTTTTGAGTTTTAGGTTCCTCTATATGTTTATTTTGTCTTTCAAGTCTAAGGTCATCCTTTAGGAAAGCTAGGTGGTTTTCTTTCATGCTGGGATCATTTATCTATTGTTCCAAAAATATGGAGTTGTCTTCTCCTATACTAGTCTTTTTTAAAGAATTCAATTCCCTTTCAAGGACAGGGAAAGTAAAAGGGAATAAAATCCTTTTTCCCAAATATTCAGTTACTAATCCTTCTTCAGTGGTAGTAAAAAGAGTGATGAGGTAGAGGAAGGGTAGACCAAGAATAACATTTTGGGATAATGCCTTGACTATAAGAAAGCTGGAGTTATAACAAACTCCAGAATTGCAAACTCTGGCATTGGTCAATTTATAACTGTTGACGGTGATTTTTGGTGATCACCAAGTCAATGATTCGTTTTGAATTACTGCAGTTTATACTTGAGTATGGTCAAAGATTGTAAAGAAATAACAGGTGATTTACGTGGTAAAACTCCAAAAGATCGGAGAAACATCCACGGGATCGTTGCCTCTAGCAACAAAGCCAAATCCACTATGAATCACGATTACAAGATGAAGAATGATAAAGAATGATTACAAGCTTTTCGATACGATCCTCTCTCTCTCTCCTGTTCTACTTCTTCCGTTTTTCTGTTTATGAATAGAGGGGGTATTTATACATGTTGCATCTAGGGTTTTAAGATGACCGCTAGGGTTTAGTGTTGTGGCCCCCAAGTCTCAAGCGGTTTCCTAGTCCTATTTAGATTGTGCTTCCCTTTTTCGGCTGTATCCAATTCTGAATGGGATTCTCTCTCCTTTATTCACGGGAGAACTGCTTGTTTCCTTTTTACCTCTTATGGTCCACATCGTTGCTTATCGTGGATCTGCTGGCTGCTGATTGCAAGAGTTGGCGACTGTTTTATTGTTTCCCGAGTGAGTATGCCCGAGTGTGCCCGAGTGTGCCCGAATCCAATCTGCTGTTCAAGCTGATCGTCTTTGTTTGTGGTCGGACTACTTATCCTCTTTTCCGAGTAAGTTATCGTGAAGGTTCCTACTCCATAAGTTGACTTATCTTGACCTCTGCTGACCTGGCCTTCCATGGTGATGACGTGTCTATCACGACCATTTTTACCTATAACAATACCCCATTAAATATTTGAGCCGATCATGCTTAGTCAAGCCCTCTCGGGTCTAATATTTAACTTCAATATTTCTTTATGATTAATCCTCATTTGTCGTTTCCTGCATTAAAGTATCCTCGTTTGGATCAGAGCTTTAAATGACGCGTCTTAATTGCGACCGCACACGTTTGATTTATCAATCATTTCAAATCTTTATGATGGCGATGCTTCTGCTCTCCGGCGGCGCCTGATGTTCACTTGCTGCCACTTGTCCCTATTTGTTTGGCTGTGGTACGGTGTATTTATGGGATGTGACCTTTCTGCTCGTCTGCGCTCAACCTACGTCATCAGTCCAAACCCCTCTTTTTTCCCGCTTTTTCTGCAACCTCTCCTAGGGTTTTGGTATTTTTGAAATCGAGACGTCGCCTATATATTCTGGTTTTGATTTTTTCACTTTCACCTTTTTCTTCCATTTTTCGCTTTTATCTTCTCTTCCAGTATCTTTGCGTGCTCTTCGAAGGAGGTTTTATCTGTGCCTTTTGATTCTCTGTGTTCCGTTTGATTTACTAGCCCGTTTTTTCTAACCCTGCTGTCCTTGAGTTTACCTGCTTCAACCCCCAGATTTTTCCTCGGAGGCCTTTCCTTCTGCGATCTGCGTCGTCTTCATTCTTTACTACATCAAGGTTAGTCTTTATGGATTCCGGAGCTAGATATCGTCTTTTTACTGTTGGTATGATTGCTATTGAGCGAAATGATGCTTTCACTGCGTCGGTTGTTCACAGGTTATTAGACGAGCCCCGTTTCGATCAGCCGCGCTATACCGACGTTGATATTTCTGGACTTTTTCCGGAAAGGCCTGCAACTTCTGAGGTTCCTCCTGCTTCAGAGATCCCTTCTGCTTCTGCCAGTTCATCACCACCTTACTCATACCAGCCTGAAGCTTGGTCGGATTCTTCTGCTTGTACTGATATTCGCCCGAGCAGAAGACCAGGAAAGAGGATGACCACTCGTAAAGTTTACAAAGACTCGCATTCTCGGGAAAGCTGAGTGGCGGCCCAAAGGATTATTGAAGATGATATTGAAGAGGAGCACAGGGCCGCTCGCATTCCCTTCTCCCCCGAGCGTATTTGCATCTATGATGTTGAGCCGAACGTGGTCGGCCCTAACGAGATAATGCGATATATGCGGCGGTTTGATCTGGACAGCAATGAGATTTCGCTGATTCCAGCCGAAGGTCGGGCTGCATGGAACCCACCCCCTGGCCACGTAGCAATTTACGGGTCCATGCTCACCTGCGGCGTTACTCTTCCTCTTCAGCCTTTCATCACTTGGTTCTTGGCTGAAGCCCGACTCGCTCCGGCACAGCTAACGCCGAACAGTTATCGCATCCTGATGTGCATGTGGCACATGTGGCATAGAATGAAGCGGCCACCTCCCACCCCTCGCTAGGTTCGCCATTTTTATTCGCTGAGGCCAGTGGGAAAGACCGGGATTTATTTTCTCCAGTCGAACCAGCCCGAGTTCTGGATTCCAAAAGACGTCGTGGTCAAGGGTAGTGTCGAACCGACTACGGACAAAAAGATGAAAGGGTTCGTTTGGGGCTTCCCGACCTCAAACAAGTTTTGGAAGAACAGCTGGTTCTTCGTGGGCAAAGACTGGGGCCAGTTAATCAGTTTCGACTTGGACGGCACTCAGATGACTTGCCGGGTTCCTCGGTACTTTTGCACGCCGCAGTGGAACCATCTGACTTCAGCTTTTACTGATGAGGAGCTGAAGACCTTGGCTCGGGCAGCAGTCCGCCCCCTAGAGAAAAGGGGGAAACCCTATCTCTACAGAGAGGGGAAAATGATTAAGGCCCATCTCTTCCCTCAGATTTCTGTGTGCTGCAGACGCCGTAAGTTTACTTGTATGCATTTTTTATTTGCAACCTGACTTCCAAGTTTGTTTGCTAACTCGGACTCCTCTTTTTTTTTTATTTATTTATTTAAGTGTTTGATGTAGATATAATCAGCGATGCTCTAGCACGCCGGATGAAAGGCATCGTGGAGGCGAGTCGAAAGGCAGTCCTTCGCCAGCGAGATGCTGGGATAGCCCCTCCCGAAAACGAATCTGATGAGGGTACTCCCGAGAACCTTCCCGAGGGAGATGATGAAGAGGGAGTACCCGATTACGTGCCCGAGGAGGCTCATGATCAAGAACCGACCGTGTGTTCGGCGGGAGCCGAGGGCGCCTCGGGGAACTTTAGAGTAAGTAGGACCTCTGCTGATTCGGACAATCCCGTAGGTCCTTCCTCCAAGGGGAAAGAGAAAGTAGGGGATCTCCCTGAGCCCGAGTAGGCGAATCTCCCCAGCGGATCTGGTTCTCCCCACTCTGCTGCTGATATGCCAAGCGTCCCTTTTGAAGCAGTTGGGGGGCCTTCAGGTGCGGTAGCTCCGGAGTTTCCGACTTCAGTTGAACCGAATCGTTCTTCCTCGGAGATTCCTACCTCTGCTGATCCGATTTCTACTCCTGGGGACAGCAACACTGAAGCTGGGCAGACTGGGAAAAGGAAAGCTTCGTTTTCTTCTGGTCGCCCTTTCCCCAAGATTCCCGAGTAGTCGCGTATGTTAATTCCTCTTCGGAGGACGAGGGGGAAGGTGATGCGAGAGTGACCCCTCCGCGGGAGCAGGTCAGAGAGAGTGCTGGTGGCTCAACCGACCTTCCTCGGGCGGCCCCATCCACCGAACTCCCCGAAGGCGATGTGGGTGATATGGGCTCCTCTCCCCAAATCGATGATCCCACCCCCGAGACCATTTTCAGGGCCATGGCTTCAAGCCGAGCCTATATTGGGGAGGATCACTGGAGTCATTTCAGGACCGGGACTGTGTCTGACCGACTCCGTAATTTTTTTAACAGCGCTTCCTACGTGAGTGACACTTTCGCTCATATGAGTCATTTCGCATTCTTCCTTTTCTTATTTCTATTTGTTGTTGATTTGTTGTTTGCTTGTTGCAGATGGTGGCCGAGATGTCTGGGGCTTGCCAAGCTGGCGAAGCCCAAGCGGAGAAAATAAGAAGGCTGGAGGCCCAATTGAAGGAGAGCGAAGATCATTGCTCTCGGGCTGTGTTAGCTCGTCAGGAGAAGGCCAAGTCGAGTGAGATGCTCCTAAATCAGTGCTTAGCACGGCAAATGGAAGCCGAACAACGGGCATCTTCTACTGCGGAGGAGGTCAGGACTCTGCAGGATCAACTGTCATCCACCCGGGAAGCCTTGCTTCGGGCCGAACAGAACGCCGAAGACGCCAAGTCTGCTTATGAACATCGAATCGACGACTTGGAGTGTCAAGCCCTGACGGCCAAGGAACTGTCGAAGGGAGCTAGGCTGGAAATGGAGCTACAAAGCGTTGACCGTTTTAAGAGATCTCCTGCCTATGATGCTCTGCTTCTTCGGGAGTTCCAGAGGGGAATGGTCTCGGCCGGTGAATTTTTTAAGCAAAAGAATAGGGCGACTGATCGGGCCCGGGCCAACTGGAGCCTCTCAATTAGGAAGCATGTGGACACATCCTTGGAGTCTCTCCGGATCCAGATGAAGGAGTGGCGGGCGTATTGTAGAAGTAAAGGAAAAACGCCACATCCCATTCACCTTGAGGTTCCAACCGCTGAGTCGTTCTCTACTTTTTACGCCAGTGAAAGGGCGGGGTTCAACAATGAGATACCCGACTTGGGGCCCGTTCCTGGTACCGACTACAGTCACTGGATGGATGACGAAGAAGATGTGATCGTGTGGCCTTCGGACGACAGTCTTCTGAGCGAGTACGTGATGGAGCCTGACCCTGACGTTGGCAGAAGCAGCTCACCACCCCCGGCGCCTTCCTCTTGATTTTCAAGCCTTTTTGTAACAATACTTGTATATCTTTCATATATATATCATACATTGTATCTTTATATACACAATAAGAATATAAGAATAAATTTTACTCTTACATTCTTACTGATTTTACTGTATGCCTAAATGGGACGACCGTCTGTCTGTACTAACCATCTTTGAATTTATGGATCCCTCGGGCATCTTTAGCTATGTTTTGATCGAGTGCCTTGTGGCTGGCCATTAATTTCAGCCGAGTATCTCATGTAACTGGCTTTTTACCCGGTCAGACCAAGTTTCTTATTTAACCGTTTAACTAATTTTTGCTGAGTATCTTATGTAACTGGCTTATCAATTTAGACCGAGTATCTTATTTAACTGGTAACTAATTTTTTGCCGAGTATCTTATGTAACTGGCTTATCAATTTAGACCGAGTATCTTATTTAACTGGTAACTAATTTTTTGCCGAGTATCTTATGTAACTGGCTTATCAATTTAGACCGAGTATCTTATTTAACTAGTAACTAATTTTTTGCCGAGTATCTTATGTAACTGGCTTATCAATTTAGACCGAGTATCTTATTTAACTGGTAACTAATTTTTTGCCGAGTATCTTATGTAACTGGCTTACACCCTTTGATTTTTGGGGTTGTTTAACCTCCACGTTACGTCGGGGCTCGCCGCGACCATACGTTGAGGTCCTTGCACAAGTCACCTAGGACGTCTCCTGGTTTTATCTGCGCAAGGGTTTGTCGAATCGTTGGGGTAATTTGTACCGGCCAACACGACTGCGCATCTCACTAGTCTTTCTAGCGGCGCTCCGAGCATTTTCCCAGTTATCCTGGTGCCTCGATTTTGCCTTTTTGCTAAGGGACGCGTTTGCATCGCCTTAACTAGGCGGGCATGCTACTACAGCTTTTCCGCCCTTCGAGCACCACTCGTCCGCTCTTTCGCGGCCTTATAGCGCTCGACTTTTTTCGGCGTTTATTCGGTCGTCTTGAGTGGCCGCCATTGAAATATTGCTCATGGGTTTTATTGATTCCGCCACATCGTATTAGCAACTGAACTTTATTAGATGATCATGATCATGAAATTAATAAACAAATCTGAAATTTCAATGCAGAAACTAAAAACTGAGCTAAAGCAGAATAAATAAACTGTAGAACCATAACCGGATTCTTTTAGGGATAGAAGATCTTCAGATATTGTGCGTTGCATGGTCGGGGTACCAGGCTACCTTCTGGTCGGGCTATCATGTAGGCCCCGTGCCCTACGATTCTCTTGATGATATATGGCCCTTCCCATTTGTCGGCGAGGGATCCTGATGATTTATCCTTGGTATTTGGGGATACTTTTCTCAGCACTAGATCCCCAAGTTGGAATCTCCGCTCCCGAACATGAGAGTTGTAGTACCTAGCGGCCCTTTGCTGGTATGCGGAATTTCTTACTTGTGCTGCGTCTCTGATCTCTTCAAGCTCGTCTAGGTTCTGCTGCAGCATGTCTATATTGTGCTCGGGACTGTATAACTGGACCCTGGGGGATGTAAAAGTAGTTTCTACTGGGATAACAGCTTCTGTCCCGAATGCCAGCGCGAAGGGAGTTTCCCTTGTGGAAGACCTCACAGTTGTTCGGTATGCCCATAGCACCTCAGGCAGTTTGTCTGCCCAGCCACCTTTCTTTGCCTCTAGCTTTGCTTTCAATGTGTGCTTGATCACTTTATTCACGGCCTCCGTTTGGCCATTGGTTTGAGGATGAGCAGGCGATGCATAGTAGTTTGCGATCTTGAACTCTTCACACATTTCTCTAAACTTCTTATTATCGAATTGAGTCCCATTGTCTGTTATGATGATGCTCGGGATCCCAAATCGATATATTATATTCATTTTAACGAAGCTGGTGGTGTTTGCCTCGGTGATGTGTACAAGTGCTTCTGCCTCTGCCCATTTGGTAAAATAATCCACTGCCACAATAGCATGCTTTGCTCCTCCCTTCGTTCCTGTGGGCATTTGATGTAGCCCCGGTTTACCTATCATTTGCCTTCGTTTTCCGGGTAAAACCGGCATTTTTAATGTTTAATTGAGTTTGTGCAGGCCTCTTCAGCAAACAAAGGGACAATGAGCTAAGTTAGGCAACAAAGGGAGCATTGGAGCCAAAAGGAAGCAGTTGGGGAGCTGAAGCAGGGAACAGCGCTGGACGACCAGCGCCTGTCACCGGCGCAGCTCGGGCAGAAGGTCGCCGCTGGTCGTGCGCTGGACCGGCGCCCCTCGGATTTGCGCCGGACGACCAGCGCCACACCAGCGCCCACACTGCCACATCAGAATTTGGTCTAGGTTTTCGTGCCCTAATTTCATACACTATAAATACCTCACCTCAGCTCTGTCCAGCCACACCTTGCACGACCAAAAACCTCCAAGGACACCTCTTTTCACTCCCAAACTCCCAAGATCACTCCTTTCATCCAAATCCTTCACCAAATCACTTAAATCCTTCACCAAATCATCACCCAAACCCATTTCTCACCTCATCACTTCACTTCTCCACCAAAACTCACCATAAAGACCACATCTTGGAGCAAGGAAAGGGCAAGAAGAGAAGAAGCTTAGCACAATCAAGCCAAGAGAGAAGGAGTGCTCAACTTAGTTTACTCTAAACCCTTCTCTTGTTACTTTTATTCATTTTTTGTATGGCTTGTAATTATTTCTTATATTTGATAGTCATTTGTTGTATGATGAACTAGACCTCCTTGGCTAAGGCCAAGATGAAGCCTTTTCCATGAATCATTAGTAAATGCCATTACTTTATCATTATTGCTTGTGTTGTGTATGAGTATTTCAATTGCTTAATGCTTCTAGGTGTCTAGCTAGCACTTGGTTGATATTTGGTTGTTGTGTGAAGCACCGAGAGGAGAAGCACACAACGTGCTCGATGAAATGCCCGATACAAGTCTAGTAAGATAGAAATATGCTATGCTAGCTTGTAGGATTCAATTTGTGTGCCATGAACTTAATGAATTTGTATGTAGTTCGGATAACCATTGAGAAATAGGTCGTTGGTGCATATAAATGTTGTCTTTATCACTTGAGAGAGGTTAGAGACAAATAGAGGGTATCACGAATCTACACACACACTTGCATACTTTATCTTAATGATGTGCCTAAAATTGATGAGGATTGGATAGGTGGATTCAAGGTCTTAGCTTAATTTCTCATAAGAAATACAACCACTTGCTTGTGTTTGGCTTGTTCTAGTTGTTAGCTCACTTAGTTTAAATTATTGCATTTTAGTTTATGTTTAATTTAGTTGAAGTTGAGTAGTATAATTCCATCATCACATATTTGTTGTTCTAGATAGTAATTGAATCAATCAATTGTGGTAATCAATACGTCAATCTCCGAGGAACGAATCTTATTCACCATTGTACTACTCCTACGGCTCCGTACTATTGCGGGTGCTCAATTAGGAGTGGTCAGCATTGGTCCTATCAGGTCGAGTCCCCACATGGCAAAGGGCCAAGGCGAGGTTAAGCTTCTGAGCAACTCTGGGGGTCGCCGAATGTCATTTGCTACTCTTTGGCATGTTTCGCAACTCTCTGTGAATTGCTGCGCTTCCGCGAACAGAGTCGGCCAGTAGAATCCTTGCCGGAGTATCTTGTGTGCTAAGCTTTTACCCCCAGTGTGGTTCCCACATACTCCACTGTGGATACTTCTCAGGATCTCTCCAGTCTTTTCACCGGAAATGCATCTCTGCAGCACCTTTGAGAATCCTCTCCTATATAATTCTCCTCTCAGAATTGTGTACCGGGCTGACCTGTATCTGATGCGTTTAGCTTCCACAGCATCCTCCGGTAGTATGTTCTCCTCCAAGTACTTTCTGAGTTGGTATGTCCAGTCGCCCGGGCTAGGTCGGATCTCTGCTATTATGATTTCCTCGGGTTCCGCTGTACTTGGTTTAGTCAGGTGTGCCACTGGTATTGCTTTGGATCTGATGCTTGTGGTGGCTGAAGCTAGTTTGGACAAAGCATCTGCCTTTTCGTTCTCTTCCCGAGGGATCTGAGAGATTCTGTATGCTTTGAACTTTTTAAGTAGTTTTTTTGCAATGTCCAAATAAGCTATCATGTGCTCTTCCCTGGCCTGGTATTCATCCAGTACTTGATGGACCACTACCTGTGAATCACTGTAAACTTCCAGCTCATCTGCCCCTAATGCTATGCAGACCCTCAGACCGGCCAGCAAGGCTTCATATTCTGCTTGATTGTTGGTTGCCTTGAAATCGAACCTCATGGCACATTCTACAGTATCCCCCTCGGAGGTCGTTATGACTATTCCTGCCCCGCTGCCATGTGTGTTTGATGACCCATCTACATGTAATTTCCATTGGAATTTAGTAGTCTGTTCATCTTCCATTGCCCTCCTTACCTCGGCGTCTGGCTCGGTGAATTCTGTTATAAAGTCGGATACCGCCTGCCCTTTGATGGCCGTTTTTGGTGTGTATCTGATATCATATTCGCTGAGCTCTACCGCCCACTTGGTCAGCCTTCCTGACACCTCTGGCTTTTGAAGAATGAGTTTCAGCGGGCAGTCTGTATATACCTCTATTGTATGTGCTTGGAAATATGGCCTCAGCTTCCTGGCCGATGTGATCAGAGCTAACGCTATTTTTTCTGCCGGTGAGTATCTGGTTTCCGTCGCTAACAACGCTTTGCTTGTATAGTACACTGGCTTTTGTATTCCTTCCTCCAGTCGGATCAACACCGAACTCGTCGCCACTTCGGTGACCGAGAGGTATAAGTATAATGTTTCTCCCACCACCGGTTTTGAGAGGATTGGTGCTCTCCCCAGATACTCTTTTAATTTTTGAAAGGCTTCTTCACACTCTGTACTCCATTTGAGCCCTTTCCCCTTTTTTATTGCTTTAAAGAATGGGGCGCATTTGTCTGTTGACTTGGCTATAAACCGGTTGAGTGACGCAAGGCATCCCGTTAGCCTCTGCACATCTTTTAGTGTCCTGGGTGAAGCCATTCCTTCTAATGCTTTGATCTTCTCAGGATTTACTTCGATTCCCCTCTGGTGCACCTGAAAACCTAGAAACCTTCCCGAAGGTACCCCGAACACACACTTGCTTGGGTTGAGCTTCATCTGATACTTTCTTAGGACGTCAAAGGTTTCCTTCAAATCCTCCGTGTGTTTTTCTGCAGTGGTGCTCTTAGTCAACATATCATCCACATAAACCTCCATATTTTTCCCAATCTGCCGAGCAAACATCCTGTTTACCAGCCTCTGGTATGTTGCCCCGGCGTTTTTCAATCCGAATGGCTTCACTTTGTAGCAATATAAGCCCTGGTCCGTGGTAAACGACGTCTTTTCCTCATCTGCCTTATTCATCCGGATCTGATTGTATCCCGAGTAGGCGTCCATAAAGCTCAACAATTCATGTCCTGCTGTCGCATCTACCAACTGGTCGATCCTCGGTAGTGGGAAACTATCTTTTGGGCAAGCTTTGTTCAAGTCTGTAAAGTCTACACACACATCCTCCATTGCTTGTTCTTTTTCTTGACCAACACCACATTGGCTACCCACTCCGGATACTTGACTTCCCTTATCGACCCCGCGGAAAGCAGCTTTTCCACTTCCTTCTTGATTGCGACGCTTTTTTTCTGGATTGAATAGTCTCCTTTTCTGTACCACGGGTCGGAACTCGGGGTTAGTGGAAAGATGATGTGAAAACACCTTCGGATCTACCCCCAGCATATCTTCATGACTCCAAGCGAAAACATCCTTGTAGTTTCTTAGCAACGCAATAAGTACGGTTTTGACTGTACGCTCAAACTTGCCCCTACCTTCACTGTCCTACCCGGATCTTCCGGGTCTAGTGCCACCTCTTGAGTCGGCTCGTCTTCCCTATCCTCCGGTCCTTCTCTGGGATCCAACTCAAAATCTTTCGGCACTTCTGCCTGTTCTTCAGGTTCTCTATCCTTTTGCTGGACCGTTACCATGTATACCTGGCGTACCTCCCTATCTTTATACACTGATAAGTTTGCTCTTCGGGCCATCTCTTGTGACCATTTGACCACTCCCACACCATATTCGGTCGGGAATTTCATCATGAGGGCATAAGTTGCTGTCACCGCCTTGGCTTTATTCAAAAATGGTCGGCCCAGTAAAGCATCATATGGCCAGTTTTCCGTATCTACCACCACAAAGTCGAGCAGCACTGTTTTCTGGCAAGGGGCTTTTCCGATCTTCACAGGTAGCTTAACCGTGCCGAGTGACCTTACTTCGACCCCTCCAAATCCTCTAAGGGGTGTGGGAAAAGGCTGTAGGTCTTTCCTGTCTAGCCTCAGCTGGTCATATACTTCTGCACTAAGAATGTCTGCCGAACTCCCATTGTCGATTAGAATTCGATGAACTTCTCTATGGCCGATCCGAGCGCTGACCACTAGCGCGTCATTTGGCCTAACATCCACTCCGTGTGAGTCGGCCTCTGTGAACACGATCGGGTCCCAGCCTTCCTTGATTCTTTTCGGGTCGGGCTCAATAGAATTGACGTCCAGGTCTCTCCGTGCCTCCATGGCCTCCCGAATCTCCTGGGTTCTTCCCTGTTACTCTTGCCCGTTGCTGGACCTCCGAAGATGGTGTTGATTGCCCCTTCATCCTCGGCTTTCTTGGGACTAAGTTTTCTTGCCCGTCCGTCCTGTCGGCTATCTTTCTGTCCATCTGCCCTGTCCGTCTTTTTAAAACAATGTCCTTCAAATGCCCTTCCCTAATGAGAGTCTCGATGTGATCCCTTAGCTGGAAACACTTGGATGTCTCGTGCCCATTCTCTTTGTGGAAACGGCAATATTGGTGGTGTCCCTCCGAGCATATATCGATTGCTTAGGTGGTTCTTTGGACATGTTCTTCTCTTCTAGGATTGCCAGGACTTCTTCTTGATCTTTCTTCAACGGGGTATAATTTGTGTATCGGCCCTGGAACCTCTGCCGTGGTTGATCGGTTTTTGGGTCGTATGCTCGTCGTCCATCCCGACCATCCCGTGCTTTATTCTTCTGCTTGTCACCTTTGGTATCGGGCATCTTGGTCTGGTCCTTGGTTTTGGACCCCTCTGGGCGACCGCCATGTACGAAGTAACCTCCTGTGGCAATTTCCTCTTCTTCGGCCAAGGCGTAACCCCCTGCCATGTCTATCATATCGGCATAGCTGGTTAGTCGGGCTCTTCTGAGGTCAAATGACAATTGGCCATTCTGAAGGTTGTTAATGAACGCGGCAATTATTGCTTCGTCGTTTGCACTTCCGATCTCGGACACTTCCTGACCGAACCTCCCTAGATATTTCTTCAGAGACTCATCTTTTCCCTGTTTGAGTTGGGATAAATGAGCCACTGACTTTTTCCTGTGTACATTCCCGAGGAACTGCCTTGAGAAAGCCTTGCTCAGTTCGCCGAAGCTACTTATGCTTGCTGCTGGCAATCTTCCAAACCACCGGGAGCCTAGATCCCTAAGAGTTTGAGGAAAATTCAAACATAGTAGTGCATCATTATGGACATATTGCTCCATAGCGCTCCTATACCTCCGGACGTGTTCTTTTGGGTCGGTGTCCTTCTTGAACAGCTCGATGTGGGGCATTCTGAATCTTTCTGGGAAAGGCATCCTCAAAACCCCATTGGTAAAAGGGCTTCCGGATTCATCATCTGACAGCTCATTACGTCCATACCGCCTGACCAAAGCATCCATTTGCCGACGATTATTTTGAACTTCCCGGGTGAGGCTCTGTATAAGTATGTCTCTGTCCCCTTCAGGCTCTCCTAACGCATTGAAGTTTTGGCTTATGGTCAGTTTTTGGCCCCTCTCCTCGGGATTCAACTCTCTATGATCTCGGTTTAGGCCGTGCAGTCGGACTGTGCCCCTTTGGCGCTTGCGATGATGGTTCTGCTCACTTTCTTCCGAGGATGACCGGTCTCTCCGGTGGCCACGCCTCCTGGGGCGGTCTTGATCTCCGGCTAACCCGATCTTGATCGTACTCTTTGTCGGAGTCATTCCCCTCTCTGTGCTCCCTACTTCTCCTGGCCACTCTTTCAGATAGCATCTCTGGTCTGCCTGTAGGATCTTGTCTCGCCTTTGGGGGTGCATCAGGGGTTGGTATCACCACTGCGGAACACAGCCTTGCTGTCTGCTGGCTTGGGGCGGACAGTTCATGAGGTGACATCAAACCTTCCGTAACAGAAAGGTCAATTCCCTGCCTTGCTGCGTCTGATATGAGTTGTTGTAGAGAAGCACGGAGTCGTTGCGCGATTTCTTCATTAGCTGTAGGTAAACGTTGAATACCAGCCAGGGCAGCTGACTGGTCTGCCGTCGTCAAAGTTGCATCCGCCGTATTGAGCGCGGTGTCATCTTCCAATTCATTACTTGGCATGCCCTGACTGTACCTGGAATCGCTACCATCTCCGTCGCCAGCCATTGTTGTCACAAATTTTTGGGTACCCCTTCTTCTAGCGCCAATTGTTGACGGTGATTTTTGGTGATCACCAAGTCAATGATTCGTTTTTGAATTACTGTAGTTTATACTTGAGTATGGTCAAAGATTGTAAAGAAATAACAGGTGATTTACGTGGTAAAACTCCAAAAGATCGGAGAAACATCCACGGGATCGTTGCCTCTAGCAACAAAGCCAAATCCACTATGAATCACGATTACAAGATGAAGAATGATAAAGAATGATTACAAGCTTTTCGATACGATCCTCTCTCTCTCCTGTTCTACTTCTTCCGTTTTTCTATTTATGAATAGAGGGAGTATTTATACATGTTGCATCTAGGGTTTTAAGATGACCGCTAGGGTTTAGTGTTGTGGCCCCCAAGTCTCAAGCGGTTTCCTAGTCCTATTTAGATTGTGCTTCCCTTTTTCGGCTGTATCCAATTCTGAACGGGATTCTCTCTCCTTTATTCACGAGAGAACTGCTTGTTTCCTTTTTTACCTCTTATGGTCCACATCGTTGCTTATCGTGGATCTGCTGGCTGCTGATTGCAAGAGTTGGCGACTGTTTTATTGTTTCCCGAGTGAGTATGCCCGAGTGTGCCCGAATCCGATCTGCTGTTCAAGCTGATCGTCTTTGTTTGTGGTCGGACTACTTATCCTCTTTTCCGAGTAAGTTATCGTGAAGGTTCCTACTCCATAAGTTGACTTATCTTGACCTCTGCTGACCTGGCCTTCCATGGTGATGACGTGTCTATCACGACCATTTTTACCTATAACAATAACTTATATCAAGTTTCTGCTTATTGGCTCCATATAAAGATTCTATGGTTGATTCCAAGTATTTTATGGGTACTAATCCTTCTTTGATACAGTTTTGGTCAGCTCATGAGTCAATTAGAACGTTAAACCTGAGATTATAGTCAGAAGAGATTCTAATATCTATATCACAATACCACTTCTGTATTCTGAAAGGTTTAGTGATATTGACTAAAGCTGCAACAAGCTCTTCTTCTTTGTTGCAGAGGATATTGGCTAGTTCTTGTTCTGGACGAGCTATGCTGGTGCTATTAGAGTTAGAATCACTAGAACTTTTAAAACTAGGTTCGGGTTGTGGTTTGCTCTTGGGTTTTTTAGGTTTTTGTGAGTGTAATTGTTGGATTGAAATTCTTAAGTCTTTAATTTCTTTTTTAATATTCTGGATTTCTTTCTGGAGATCTGGGATAGTGACTTTCTTTTAGGTATTCAGAAATCTTTGTAAAACGTTTTGGTCAAAATCTGTGGCAATAGAGGAGGTTGTGGGTTTTTCTTATTCGTTTATTGGTTTTGGTATTTGGGTGGATGTCTTGGTAATCTTTTGTTGTACTTGTCTAATGTAACTGAGGATAGGGTCTTCAATGCTATCGATCATTCCAATGATTAAAGAATAATTAGATTGGTCTAGTACATTGATTTCTTGACAAGTGCAAGCTTGTTTGTCACAGATTTGTGAATTGTCATCATTGCTTCCGGCTAAGGATTCAGAATTTAGTTCTTCATGGGCTAATATTCTATCATCAGGAATGGGTTCTATTTCTCCACTACTAGTGTCAGTGTCTGTATCATAAAGGGTTTGGATAAGTCTTTCTTTTGCTTCTTCACTAATATCTAGGGTTCTGACCTTGTTTCTAAGTTTTCTTAGTTCGAGGCAATTTTTGGCAAAATGCCCTTCTTTGCCACACTTGAAGCATCCCTTTTTGTTTTTCTTGTCTTTATTGGATTTCCTAAAGCTTCTAGTCTTAGGGTTCTTAAAATGTTTGCGAGTTTTATGTTTTTTATGAGTTTTTGTTTTCTTGTCCTGATGCTTTCTCCTATTATTACTAGGAAGTTTATCAAAACCGAATTGTTCACACCAAGAACCAAGTTCTTTCCTAGTGGTGAGTTTTTGTTTTTTAAGCTGGCTTATAAGTCTAATGTCTGTGCATAATTGCATAGCAACAATATTGATTGTTGTTATGATTTCACCATAAGTCCATGTATTGAGATCAATTTGGGACTAGTCTGGACTAGCCATCTATTCCCTCATTTTATCTCTAACCTTATCAGCGAATAACGAGGGTAATTCAGATATGAACTTTTCCCTCCAGTAGGAATTTGCATTGTCTGTCCTTTGTAGAACCCTGGTAAGAAAAATATCCTTATACCATTTAAAATCACTGAGTTTTTTACACTTGAGGTTTTGTAATTTGGAGTATTCCTTGTCTTGAAATCTATTAGGATTTCCAATAAAATGGAGGATTATGGTATGACATAAGAAGTCTATACCATCTGGTTGCGAAGTTATGGTGGTATAAGATGAAGCTGTTGGTGCTGAAGTTGCAATTGTTGGTGTGGTTGAGGTTTCAGAAGTATCAGTGTTTGTTCTAAATAATGGTGTAGAGGTAGGTACTTCTTTCATATGGTTTATGATGTTAGTTCTAGCAGTAAGGGATAAAGTATAAGTCCACCATCCTAAAAGTTGTCCCTCAAAACCAGATGCAAGTGAATTTACTGCATCACTATGGGTCATATTTTGCTTTTTGATATAAATATATCCTATGGTGTACATTTGTCTGATAACAGTCATAATCTGATATTCTGACAAGCCATCAATATTAAATTGGTAACAAGCATTACCAGTATAAGCCCTATAGGGTACAGATTCTTCATATTTAAGATCTGGAGGTGTGGGTCTAGGATAATATGGCTTTGTGTCATTGTCGTATCTATTATAAATATGGCTATAAATTCTGGAAGTTGTCAATTTCTGAACCATGTTTTCTAAATCTGAGACTTCTATGTCAGATTGGGAGATTGTCGAGATATGGTCATCAAGAGATTGGACTTCTAGTTTGGGGATTTTGTTTAGTCTTTCTTGTAACATTTTGACAAGTTCTGAATTAGTGGTAAAGCTATCAAAACATTTTTCTACCCCTGTGGTGTCTGGGAACAGAATTGTTTCGGCTTTATATTCAGCAATCTTTGATTTCATTTTATAATCTCTTGGAGGAGGATTACTAGGGACCAAAGGTACGTTTGTAAGATAGGGATTTGTGATTGGTTGTTTTCTATCATGTCTAATTGTTCTCCAATGGTTGTAAGATATTCATCGGTGTAATTGTTTGTTTCATAACAACGCCAATATGGTGTACAGATGCAGCAATATTTGAGGATAGTTCTTCATCGAATAGGGTAAAAGGGAGACATTCTAAGTTTTCATTGTTATTACTACCACCACTACCATACTTAATGCCTATTTCATTGTCGTTTGCTGAGGTTTCATTGCCATATTTAATTTTACACGTCCTAGGGGGAGGATGCATGCCGATTTCGTCTCCTTTACTAGATTTATAGGTCTTGAAGTTTTTCTGGTTTAAAACTAGGCATTGCTCTTCTAGGTTCTTTCTATTAGTATACCACTCAAAGAATGATATTTCTGTTTCCAATGTTTCAACACACTTCATCCACCTAGAGTGGAACTGTCTTTTCTTGTGGCTAGAGTAATTTTCTTCATATTTTTCTCTCATGGCTGTGTTTTCAGGGTAATAATTTTCTTGGGACAAGTAGTTCTTGTTGATTTCCCTAGGGCTATTAAGAACATCTATCGTTCTAATTCTTGGTTCATGGTCAAGGATTTCTATGAGGACTTGAGAAGGGGTTGGAGATGATGGTCCTTCATTGTCATAGACATGAATTGGCTGGGCTACTTGTTCTGGTGTTTTATAGATGTTGGTTATATGAGTAGGTGGTTCTCTGGATGGTATGACTATGGGTAGATCTCTATTTTCTATTATTGGTGGTACTATCGGTCGCCTTCTTCTGTGAACTAAGTCAGGAACTTCGAAAGTTTCACTATGGCTTGGTCTATAACCTGAAGGTCTATAGTCAGATATTTGATCTGCTATTCTTAGTCTGGATCTATTGTATAATGAATGTCTTGGTGTTTGGAAATCGTTATTAGAGGTTGTAGGGGCTCTACTAGAGAGGGTCATTTCTAAAGGTCTGAACGATATTCTTAGATTACCATCTCGGTCAGATATACAGTTATCTATGTTTCTCATTGGTGGTTTGAATTTGGGTTGGTCAACTCTTTCTTTTATATATATAGTTAAATAATTTGTTTAAAATAATTTAAATCCGTTTATATAATTTAAATTGAACTCACATATATATATATATTTAAAATAAACTCACATACTATAAGAATTTTTATATTAAGAATTTTTATTCAAATAATGACTCCTTATATTTGAATTGAATGAACAAAACAATAGAATGATAATATTCATTGGCAGGAGTATGATATAATAAAGCCAAACATGAATTTTAACAAGTTCGAACTAATGAATACTTGTGTCAGAAATACCCCGAAAGGGTTTGCCCTTTCCATAAAGGATATAATTGAAAACTCGAAGGTGCATATTTAATAATAATATATAAAAACAAATTTATGAAAAAGAAAAAGAAAATAAGAAAACAAAAGGAAAATAATTATTTCAAATTTGTTAAAATTATGGAAAGAAATAGATTTAAATTATTTTGTGCAATTAAGCCATAAAAATAATTTAAATATGATTATATAATTTAAAATAAATTCATATAATATATATATATATATATATATATATATATATATATAATAAATTTATATAAAATAATAATATATAAAAACATATTTATGAAAAAGAAAAAGAAAAAAAGAAAACAAAAGGAAAATAATTACTTTAAATCTTTTAAAATTATGGAAAGAAACAAATTTAAATTATTTTTTGCAATTAAGCCTTAAAAATAATTTAAATATGTTTCTATAATTTAAAATAAATTCACATATAAAAATAATATATAAAAACAGATTTATGAAAAAGAAAAAGAAAATAAGAAAAGAAAATGAAAATAATTACTTTAAATCTGTTAAAATTATGGAAAGAAACAGATTTAAATTTTTTTGTGCAACTAAGCCTTGAAAATAATTTAAATATGTTTATATAATTGAAAATAAATTCATATATGAAAATAATATATAAAAGCAGATTTATGAAAAAGAAAAAGAAAATAAGAAAACAAAAGGAAAATAATTACTTTAATCTGTTTAAATTATGGAAAGAAAAAGATTTAAATTATTTTGTGTAATTAAGCCTTAAAATATAATTATATAACTATATATATACATTATATAACTATATTTATATTTAAATATAAAAAAACCACTAACTAGCTCTAACCATAATGTTGAAGGTTTAGTCCCTGTTGAATGCGATTAATTTTTTAATTAGGGGTCAAGGGGTTTCAGGGGGTTGACCGGCTATTATTGAGACTAGAGGGACTAGTTTATCTAATATGGCAAAGCTCAAGAGAAAATTATAATTTTGTGTATGGGTATTTTGTCATTTCCTTTTGGTTAACGTTTTACAGGGTATGTTTGCGCAATAAATGGAAAGGTTGCCTGAGAGTGTAATTTCGTCTAAACTTAGGGGATGCTTGTGCAATTAAGCCTATATATATATAGGGAGTTTCTCCCATCAGGTCGTCATGAAATTATAATTTCAGGACGACCAACCACATGCACATGTTCAAATGTGTTCAAATGTTTGTTAAAAAAAATCAGCCTTTTATTTAAAGATGTGGCTATGGTTGATCATCCTAAAATTATAATTTTGGGAAGAACTGATGGGAGATCCTCTCCATATAGTCCCGTACTAGTCAGTGCGTACTGATATAACTTCATTAGTGCGTTGTATGGTAGGACACTAATTATGGAGAAGCACTAACAGTACATACACACTTAAGTCAAAGTATGTAAATCTAGTGATCCACATGCAATGCACTGATATAAGTTATATTAGTGCACACTAACTTAAATATATATATATATATATATATATATTGTGCATTTATGCAGCAATCGGTTATTAGTTGCGTTGGCTGTCACCAACTTTGGCAGCCAGCTGGCTGCCAATGTCTTTTTTTTATTAAAAAAAAATTATTTTTTAAAGGGAAAATCGTATTTTAATCCCTGCAGTTTGCCTTAATCTGCATTTAGTCCACGGTTTATTTGGTATTGTAATTTTCAATCCATCATTATTCTGACAATATGTATTGCAGTCCCCACCATCCAATTCTGTTAGGGTTCTGTCAAGTCAACAAAGGTCATCGAGGGTAAATAGGTAAATTCATTAGTGAGGACATAAAGGGTAATTAGGGCTGAAGGCTATAAAGGTAATTTGATATATATAATTAATAATATATTAAATATATAAAAAATAAAAAAAACAAATGAGTGGAGGAGATCATGCCACGTCATTTTACTAAATATTTAAAATTTTAATTTTTAAAATAACAGAAATAAAAAAAATCAAAATTTATATTTAATAAATAAACATATTTATCTTATCTTAAATCCCTACAAATTAAAAAAAATTATAAACAAAACAACTGTTATCCAGAAAATCAGTTGTCGTTCTCCAGACAACGCTAAGATCGGACGGAGCGGTGCTCCGCGGTCGGAGGGGCCCATGCATGGTTTGGGGTGGCTTGGTCCTGCTTCTTTCGCGGTAAAGTAGGGGTACCGGGGTAGAAGCGTTCAGGTGAGGACAACCAAGGGGTTGTAGCTACTTGGGCGGACCAAGCTACTAAAGAGGCTAGTTAGGACCGGTTCCCAGGTGTGCTAGTATCAGTTCAACCGGGGTTCGACACTACTTACAAGACACTAAATATATGACAAATGAGTTATCATATGAAGGAAAAAGAAGTGACATTTTTCATTACTCATGATACGATTACAACTTTCAAATAGTAAAGGGGTATAGGGTACAATGTTACACACTCTCTCCTTTTTGGGTATCTCAATGGAGACTAGTCGTTCTATAGTAACAGAATGAAAACTCTTTGATCTTCTACCGAAGACTAGTCATTCTATAGTAGAAAGCTCACTCTCTTCCACTTAGGTCCAACCTCTTTTTTCTTATTTCGAGTGGAGGTATTTATAAAGAGTCTAGGATTTAGTAAGTGAGGGAGGCCCTCCATTGAGAGAGCACTTGGCATGATCCTCACCGTTTCTTATCTCCTATCCCACCACGATACGCGCCTTGGAGGGTCAGGATTTCTCTTGCTAGGCCCTAGGGCTAACATGGAGGTTCGGCTGGTAGATGGGATACCCTTCTTTAGGCAGGCTAACTCCTAAATGATCTCTACCATTGGTTCTTATTGGACGTGGGTGGCACACAAGCCACGGACGGCCGGGGTGGTGCCACATATGCCCTAGTGTCCATGTAGGAGCTTCATAGGTGGTAAGGTGGTGTTTTCCTCGTTTCTGGTTGGTCGGGAGCGTTTAAGACAAGTCGCTTTCATATGCTGAGATTGTATGGGGACAATGGCAATGCCTGTCACACTGCCACTGTCAGGCGCTTCCTTTCATGATTTCCTCTTTCTACCAAAGTGCTTTTGAATCCTCCCTACCTACTGGAACTTAGGTTCCCTCTTTGGTGATGATTAAAGTTGACCCTTTGTAGGGCTAAGTTGGACCACAATCGGGCTGTTGCAGCTGGTTGGTTGGGATTAATCAGAGCCCTTGATCTTCCCTCTTTCCCTTTGATTGTTAACTAGGCAAAATTAATGCCCACTTACCCCTTAACCTTTGCTGGATCTCTTCCCTGTTTGGGCTGAGGGCTTGCATCAGCTCCTTCATCGGTTCACTTGTTGACTTCAGCGGTGGTTCCAAATGGTTCTGACAGTTTAGGCCAACTTCATTGTGGAGGGAAGGTCAGGGGGCCCGGGTGGTCCTCGCGCTGATTTAGCCAGGTGGACCGATCATCTCTTCTAAGTGACTCCTCTTGGGGGTGTTGGTGAGTCTTGATGGTATTCTAGGGTCAAGGCGGTGGTTAGAGCGAGGTCGCTCCAGATTTTGCTTCCTTGGTTCCAGCATCATATCAGGGACTGATGACACGTCGTTGTAGTGTCGGTCAAAAGATGAACAATTAAGTTCGACCTCGCTAGTGCGCGAGTCACAGAGACTAGCACAACGGCAAGTGAGGGTATCATTCTCAATGAGGTGGAATTCACCGATCATTACCGGTTATAGCTATTATTACAACACGCCACCAGAAACCAATCATCCATTGAACAATAAACAACATACATATTAGTCTTAGTACGGGTATGACGTGTCGATCAGATGGTCTCGTTGCTGCCAATCTTTTCACCAGTGAATGCTGGCACGCGCTACTTTCCGAACTGTCAATATGAGAAAAAGACCAAAACCTCACTACAGTGGGCACTCAAGGGCGGTTGGGTATTCATGTGTGGAAAATGTAAATAATAATATAAATAAATAAATGATAAACAATAATATTTACAATGATATGATGGAATGGAGAGATGGCATGAAATGTTGTTACACTAGGGAAATGACTCAACTATAACAATCCTCATATTTAAGCTGTGATTGCTTTAATTCTACACAAAGTGTAGCCCCATTCCATATCATTTTGAGTTAGTTTCTCGGGTAAAACTGAGTATTTAATATGATAAAATAAGTGTTTCATGTATTTATGGAGTTCAAGGACATTGGCGTAATTTTGGAGAATCAGGAGTCAAAGTGCAAACTTGGAGAAATTATTGAAGTTTCTACAATTACGTGAGAGTTGAGGGGTGCATATCGTAATTTGCCAGCAAACGCACCGCAGCGCGCCACGTGGCTTAAGTGAAATGGTGCATTTCATCAGTTGGGCCTCAACCCGACCCGACCCGGCCCAGATCCGCGAGCCCACAGACGCCTGATCCAGCTACTGAGTGCACCTGCCACTCCTTCTAAGCGCACCCCACACATCAGCGTGACGTCATGTCGTCTTCAAGCTGCAGCACCTGAGTGCAGACCCGACCAAATCGTGGCCCGAATATTGACCCAGTATTATCTGATCAATTTCTGGTGCATTTTCCAGTGGTTTTCTACCCAGGTCGCCGGCCGGTCTCCTCCCCGTTCGTTTGGTACCACTTTTAGGCCTACATGCAACACTTTTTCTTAGCCTCCAAATCCTCCATCCTTCTATGGCTTCCATGGCCATCCTCCTCCATTTCCCACCACTGTGGCATGCTAGCGGCGCCCCTAGCGACAGAAATCCCCATTCGATGCCGCAGTCGTCAAACCGCAACAACCCGAGCGACAGTAATTTTTCAAGTTTGCCGCGGTTCAGCTGCCGCTTCCTTCAACCGTGAAATCCCCAGACCGTGGCAGTTCATCTTGGGGTCATTTTGGACGAGATTCTTGCCCTATTTTGAGCCCATATAAATACATTTTATGTTCTTTTCAAAAAGAGAGAGAGGGGCATACACAAACAAATCGGAAAATTCAATCCAACTCACCTAAAAACCCTCTATTTTCACCGTTTCTTCCACACACCATCACATCTACCATTTCCATCTTACCTCATCCACCATCACTCCACCTTTTGGGCAAGAGAGAGTTGAAGAAAGATAGAAGGAGAAGAAGATCCAAAGAAGAAGAGGAAGGTCTCCATTAGTTTTCTCTAAACCCTTTCTCTTTTATTCTTTTTCATAGCCATGTATTTATTTGATTTTATCTATTGTATGGCTATTCTTTGTAATATTATGAGCTAAATATATATTGCTAGGATTTGATCAATATATTTATATTGATTCTCATTTACCCATTTATGTGCAACTTGTGGTTTGTATGGGTATTTTTGTTTTCTTAAAGCTTTCAATTGATTGATCTCTTTTTGAATGTTGTTGTGGTGTGTTATGTTCTGACCGGAGACGCACACCATGTGTTCGATAAAATGCCCTCTATGCATGTCTAGAAAAGTAGACCTACTTAGGTTAGCGTATAGGATTCGTTTAGTGTACCAAGGTTCTTAATGAACTCATTTCGTATATTCCGGGTAATCGAGAGATAAGCTTGGGTACGTTTTGGGTGTAATCTACTTTGCTTGACCAAGATTGTAGGTTAATATTAGAGTGCATAAGTCTATGAATTACATGAGCATGTTTTGGGTGAATAATTGAGTCTAAAACGGAAGTCAAAATAGGTTGGGGTGTAATCAAGTCCTAGCATATTCTCTCCATTATTACATTCGAGTTTATTTTAGTGTTATTTCATTTTTGCATTAGCATTAGTCTTTTGATTAATTTAGTTTAATTTACTTAGTTTGAGAACCCTCATTTTTGCTTGTTTGAATAGCATCTAGGCTAATCAATTTCGGTAATCGATCACTCGATTCCTGTGGGAACGAACTCTACTTACCGTTGTGCTACTCTTCGACCTCGTCCTATTGCGAGAGTCTTAAAAGAAACTAGCCAAGCTCTAGACTCACTTAGTCCCTCAATGTGCAAATATATAATAGACTCATGTCCCCTTAATTGATCTCTAATCTCTCTCGATTCTTAGAAATCACATCCACATATACATATGGATTCATTAAGTACTGTGGGACACACACACGAGCCATGTACACCGGCCTAGTGATCTCTCAACTTTCCAATCAAATACAACGGTTATTTCGTTGGGCATGTAATACGCAACCGCGTGGGCCATACCACATCCAATAATTCATCCATGAGGCAAACCAAATACGGGATGGCAACCAAGTGAAAGCATTAAGAATACGAGATACCCATATAACACGTATGTTATATGCTTGTGTTCCCTTAATTAATCTCTACCCTCTCTCGAGCGACATAGAGACTATATCCATGTATAAATGCTTGGATTCATTAAGGCATGTGGGACACACACACACACGAGCTCTAAATGTCAGCCTAGTGATATCTTAACTTACTGGTCAAATGTAGAGGATATTCTGCTAAGCATGTTAATGCGAACCACGGGATATATAACACACAACCTAAATATCATCCACAAGGTGGCTAACCGACTGAAAGTATTAAGCAATGAAATACCCCTATAACTACAAGAGCATAAGAGGATTTCAATTTGTCTTTACTCTAGTTACGAATTCGGTTTTATCAATCTCTCTAGGATGGCTAAACAAGGGAAACAAGATTACCAAACAAACAAGTGCATAAAGTTGGTTATTTAACATTAAGAACATTCAGTTTAGGTTTAGGGTTCATTCTCTTGATTTGGGAATTCTCCTTAAATCAATTTATTACCCAATTCGAACAAGGGTGGATAATCGTGTCTTGATAACATGACTCATTAAGCATAAGAATATGAACCAAGACCAATTTAGCAACTAAATCTCGGAACTAAGCCTTTCCTACTCTTTAGAGCCAATACTCAAACACTCAAATTACTCTAAACATGGTATTTTGGCCTTCCACCAACATACAAACAATTATGGGATGCTAAATTACACTATTCCTAATTTAATTTACTCTACTCCTAATCTCATTCAAGCATACATGTCAATTTGGACCTCCACACACATGGATATTGCAATTAAAGCTTAAATCATGCAATTAGCAAAGAGAAACACAAAACCCAAATGAATTTGAGTACAAACATACATTTATTGTACAAGTGAAAGTTTGCAATATTCTCCAAATTGGGGTTACACATTAAAGAAGCAAGAAATACAAGGAAATGAGTAAATAAAAGCAAACCCTTGAAGAAAAGTCCTCCAAAGATGCTCCTAGCTCTCATAGCTCGAATTTGGCTCCTAATTCCTTGAAATCTAGTCTAAAATGGATGGAGGAAATGAGAAAGGGGTGGTGGAGATGTGTGGTGAGCAGCTTGGGTTCTCTTTATTATATGAAGAAGATGAAGAAGGATGAAGAAAATGGAAGAAAATGGAAAAAATGGAATAGAGAAGAGGAGAGGCGTGAAAGATGAGAGAAGAGAGATGTAGGAGCTTTTGGGATTCTAGGGATTTAGAATTTGTGAAGCCCTTTGAAATATAGAAAAGATCTATATATAGGTAGATCAAAGTGGGTCCCAAAAAAAGTGAAAAGAAGTAGTAGCTGTCATCTCGCAGTACGCATTAACAACCTGCCTGACGAAAAGTTTCTGGGAATTTTAGTGGTATGCAATTTTGCCTTTCCAGGTTCACTCTACAACCGTGAAAGTTGGTAGTGTATCAGGTCTTCTTGGATTTCGCGGTACGATGCGGTACACCATTTTGCCTTTCTAGGTACACTCTAACGAAATCTGAAAATTTTCAATAAAAAGTTCTTTCGTTCATTCGTGCTACATTTTGGCTCGGAAACACGCCGTTTTCACACAATGACTTCCCAAAACAAAATAAACCTGTACAAGACTCACAAAACATATTATATTCACAAAAACACTCGAAAACGAGATTAAACGATAGAAAATGGGGACCTCAAAAGGTGTATAAATGGCTCTGATCAGGGACCACCAATTTTTTAAAGGTCACAAAGGTAGAGGAGGAGGCGTGGTGGATCCGGTTACCTTGGGACCGGGCTATCTCCCGATAAACTAGGATATTTTCGCTCCGGTTCCAGTTCTCCTGTAGCGTACTAGGGAAAGTACTCATTTGATTTCTTGAGCCATTTTTAGCGGTTAACAACAACCATACCAAACAACCATACCATACCATATCTTCTCTAAACATATTTATCTTCTCTAATCTCTACAACCACGACCATCTTCATTAACCATCAACAACATTCAACCCCCAAAAATTGAATCGCAACAACCATACCAGTTCAACGTAACAACATATTCAACTCCTCATCATCGATTTTCAGCAGTAGAGACCCACCGTTGAAGGCAAGAAACTCCGATCATGCAAAAAAATTATCTTCAATTCAATTTTAAGCTCCATTATCTCTCAATCACTCGATCTCTCATCTCTCTCTCCCTCAAAGACCATTTCTCTCTCCTCAACACCATTGAAGGGGTTTTCATGTGGTGATTGACGTGGATTTTTGTGGCTACATTTGTGTGTGGATTTTATGGATTTTGGGTTTGTATGTGGATTTTGTGTGGATTTTAGGGATTTTGGGTTTGTGTGGATTTTGGGACTGGATTTTTGGGATGGATTTTGGGAATTTTGGGTTTGTATGATTGATTGCTTATGTAAAATGGAGGTAGAGGGTGACCGATGGTGGGAAACGAAGTGAAGGTGGTGGCGGCCAAGGTGGGGTGGAGCTACCGTTGGTTTTTTCTCTCATCTCTCTCTCTCTCTCTCTCTCTCTCTCTCTCTCTCTCTCTCTCTCACATCTGGTTTTTGTGTGGGTGATGGAGATGACGATGGCTGCCGGTGGTGGTGTTGGAGATGGAGGTGGCGGCGGGGATGGAGATTTGGTCATTAGGTTGAAGACTAACTGGGTTGAAGACGAAAAAAACTAGGTGATCTGGGTTAAAAAAAAAAAAAAAAAAAAAAAAAAAAAAAAAAAAAAAAAAAAACTGGGTTGAGGTTGAAGATTTAGGGTGCGTTTGGTATTGTTTTTAAAATGGTGTTTTTAAAAACTATTTAAAAAAAATGAAAATCATGTTTTAAAAATATTATTTTTAAATAAGTGATGTGTTTGGTAGTATTTTTTAAAATTAGTTTTCAAAAACGGAAAACGATGTAAATGTGTTTGGTATTGTTTTTAAAATGAGTGAAATAGTTGTCTGGAGGGAAAAGTTGTGGTTTATTTTTGAAAATCTATTAAAAAAATTGTAGAAAAGAATAAAAAATTGTTTTTAACTTTATAATTGTAACTTTTAAAAAATTTGTTTTTTGTTTTTAAAAACAAGTTTTATAAAACATTTATCCAAACACTCTAAAGTTGTTTTTTGTTTTTAAAAATAAAACCAAACACCACCTTATTGTTTTTGTTTTTGTTTTTGTTTTTGATGATGATGAAGATTGTGAAAGAAAAAAAAGGTTGGGAAGAAGAGGCATAGATCTGTCAAAAAAATAATTTTTTTTCTTGTTTTATTTAATTATTTCATATTTTGTTTTTGTTTTTTTTTTAAGATTTTTTTTTTTTTTTTTGTTAATTTGATTTTTATTTAGTTGTTTTTATTATTTAATTTAATTTAATTTATTAATTTAATTATGTTTCCATCCCCAATCCTAAAATATTGTAATGGTTCAAAAAGAAAAGAAAAAAAATTCGGTGGGCAAGGTGGTGCATCCCCGGTATCAAAAGGGTACAAACATATTGGGCTGACCTTTGTTCATATTGGGCCAACCCAACTGCCAAAGCAGGCCCAGAGAAGAACAAATACCATCAAATAGTCATCAAATCGGTAGTGACGTGTCTAGGCATGTCACCGGTTTGGTGCCAACTCGGCATCAGCTGGATGTTGTCTCGATAACGAGTCGTGCTTAAACCGACTCAGTTTGACGCTCGGCTGAGTCTCGTCTTAGCAACATTAACCAATTTTGCCATCTGAATCAACCACATTGACAGAATGACAGGTACCCTTCTCTTCTTTTACTACTTTTACTTGATTTTTGTTTTTTATTTTATTTTTATTCTGGAAATTGATTTCTATATGTGTTTTTGCATGCAAATGAGAAATCTGTTGATTTCATGAATTGTTATTGTTTACTGGTTTTCACTAACAGCAATAAAAAAAAAAAAGATGATGATAGCTGAAAACTGAAGAGTGTATGGATCTGTTTGATTGTTGCTGTTTTTAATTTAATAATGTAAAGTTTTGTTGAACTGTTCATTTAGTTAACTAGGTTACTAAATGGATGTTTTGCATTGTTTCTTTCAAATTCTAAATTTTCTTTAATCTATCAGAATCAGAATCTTATGTGGCTCTTATTTGAAGTGGCTGATTTTACAAAACAGAACGTCCAAAGCTGCCAGAAAGATTAAAGTCTCAAATCCGCAGAAATTGTGAGGATTGAAAACGATGAAAGGTTGCCACATGAATTTCAGGTCTTTTGTTTCTACCACATGAAAACTATTGAAGAGTAACTATAGAAACATCTTGGTTTGGCCCTTGCATTGTTTGATTAATATGCATCTTTGTCTTCTGACACAGAAAAATAACTCCATCAATTAATACAAATTGCACATGGGTTATTTCAATATCAGAATCAGAATCTTATGTGGGAGCATTTTTTGTTATATATTCTTGCATCATCAATGGACTTTTGATAGATGATTGTGAGTCAACAATTGTTCTTGGAATTGGGAAAGGTTGGATGGCAAGAGAGATTAGTGAATGTGGTGCAATCAGTGAGGGATTGTGTGCTATGGAAATAAAATGGAGAGAAATGTTGTCATTGTTCTTGTTAAAAGGATGTCCAGTCTTTGGAAATCTGTGGATTCAATAACTTTCCTACTGGCATCGAGGATATTGTCGAGCATACGTAATATATTTTTTCAACTGAGAATATGTTTATGAGGAACTTGTCTGATTTCAATGCAGACATGACAAAGATGAAAGGTTGTTGGTTACAGAAACATCTCCTGAAATGGAGAGACTCTTCTCAGATGTTAAATTTGGTTCAAAGTCTGGAGATTTTAGGGGTTTCAAGCCTTCCTATATCCTAATTTTAGAAGTTTACATGAGTGGGCAAGTGCAATCCTTGGATTTCAAGAATCTCACAAGTTTGCATCAGAATTGCTGTCTGCTAATCAAATTTGTGATAGTTTGAAGACTGTGTTTGAAGCAGACAAGCCTATGTTGTCAAAGTTACAGATGTGGCTCTTATTTGAAGTGCTGGAGTTGACAAGCTTTGAGGCTACAATGCTGATTTTACAAAACAGAACGTCCAAATCTGCCAGAAGGATTAAAGTCTCAAATCTGCAGAAATTGCGGGTGAAAACGATGAAAGGTTGCCACATTAATTTCAGTTCTGTAGTTTCTACCACATGAAAACTATTGAAGAGTAACTATGATGAAAGGCTGCCACATGAATTTCAGGTCAGTAGTTTCTACCACATGAAAACTATTGAAGAGTAACTATAGAAACATCAACCTCTTGATTTGGCCCTTGCATTGTTTGATTAATATGCATCTTTGTCTTCTTTATTATGTCCTTATTTTGTTATATGCAAATGGTTACAGGATCTATTATGACATTATCTGTTACTAGTTCAATCCGTGTGATGGAAAATTCTGCATATATTTTCTACAAGCTTTGCACAAGTATAAATCACCTTTCTCTTATGTCATTGATTGAACTTGATCATGAAAATATTTCATTCTTAAAAGAGTATTGGAATGAATGATGCATCAATGAAATAACAGTCGATCAATTTTCAGCTGTATATGCAACTGTCTTTGAATCGTTACGCTTGGCTTTTTCACATGCAATGGCACACCAGTGTAGCTACATTCATATAAAATATGGAACAGAACTCAAACTAGGAATTACAGTAGCCAGGAAATTAATATTAATAGAAAAACTTCTAGACATAAAAATATATAGGTAAGAAATGAGCAAAAGGGTTCATGCTGCTCTTTGCTTTGATTCTTTTGTTCGAGACCTTAGTGAAGCCACACTCCACTACTATCACATGGACAGAAAGTGACCTTGGGGCATTTGAACTTCTCAAAATATTTCAAATGTGGGAAATCTTCTTGCAATTCTCTCCAACTAACTTTTAATTCATTCAAGTACTTAAAACGTAAGACCTCAACTGCCCACTTCTCATGTGCCTCTTCAACTTTACCCAGGCTATTGAGTCTGCCTCCTCTGATATAGAGTTTCTGAAGGCTGTTCATGTTTTCAGGACTTAGCCAACTGGGTAGAGTTTCCTGGGGGAAACACTGGAGATCGAGTTTCTGTAGTTTGTAAGGAAATCCTTGATTTACTTGTTCGATGCTGGTTGATCTTTTCAGCATGGTCTTACTCCGTTTAATAATACCTGCTTTAGCTGGACCTCCCTTCGGCTTTTTGTTATTTTCACTGTCGTCTGCCTTGTTTGGTCTTGTTGCCCCGTCATCCTGCTCCTGGCCTTCTGTGTTCTTCTCTTGATTTGTGGACTTTACTGCACTCTTCTCCTTTTTGATATCTCCTTCGTCGCCTTTATTTATTGCTTCACCTCTCACTTCTTTGGAATTCTTGTCTGATTTGGTTTGTAAAGATTCCCCTCCCCATGCTACTTTCAGCTTTAGAAGCTCTTCAAATTTTCGGAGTGTAATTGACAATTCTTCCAACGAGAAATCCTCACTATTCACATTGATGCTTAGTTTCTGTAGCTTTTTTAATCCTGCAAGGTCGTCAAGGGTACAAAAGCTCCCGTGTTTGGCATCAGTAATTACAAACCCCTTCAAGACCTGGAGTTCAGAGAGCGATAGCAGCTCCTTAGGCATGAAATCTAGCAAGTAGCACTCGGATATATCCAAATTGGTCAGCATCTTGAGTGAGCCTACTTGTTTGGGAAGTTTCTCTAGATTGTAACAAGCTCTGAGATCTAAGACCCTCAAATTTCTGAGCTTTGAAATGGAACTCGGAAGCTCTCGAATACCTGAGATTCCATGAAGGCTAAGAAGCCTTAGATCTTCAATATATTTCAACCCCTTTAAGAACTCGGTGCTTTCTACTTCAATGTGACGATTCTTTCCCGAGCTCTGCCACCTTCCTAAATAGAGAACTCTGAGGTGTCTCATCTTTGAAAAAAACTCGAGTGTGAAATCAGGAAACTGGTTACTGACATTGAACAATGTTTTCAGTTTGTCCAGATTCTCTGTTTCCAGCCATTGAGCATTTACCAAACATGCCCTGTCACACGAAAAAAAGTTCGAAGTGGGGTTTCCCTCAGGATTGAAATCGAAGAACCCAGCTTCTTTGGCAAGCATAATCACTGCAGAACGTACAAACATGTGCATTTTAAAGCTGTTGGCTACCTTTCTGTATTTTCTGTTTACAGGTTTGATAAATCCCTTCATCACAAAGTCCTCAAGAATTTCATGAGCACTATCCTCAACTGTCTTCTCCTCATCTAATAAGCGCTCTCCATTCCACCAATGTACCAGCAGCCTCTTCTTTATTACAGCATCTTCTGGGAACACTGCAAAGCACAACAAACACAACCGCAATCTGATATGTAAGCTCTCAAACATCACCTGGAATTCTTTGAAAAAGGAGCTTTGCCTAAATTGGTTTCCTGTGTGAATGTTAGGCAAATCATCAGTAGCATTGTTGGGACTGGATCCAATACTTTTTGGCAAATACCGATTTGCATCAGATTTTGTGGAAGAAATTATGTGCAATGATGAAATCTTGATCTTTAAGTTATAGAGTTCCTTTCTGATTTCACGAAGCTTGGGTTGAATCTGCTCAGTCTGAATGGAGCCATTGGATGCTTGCGTCTGCAAGATGTTTTCTATGCTGCACTTAAGAGTTTCGATTGGTTTGCTAAGATCATCTTCAAACGCTTTGAGTTTGGTTAATGCACTTTTCATATAATTCAAATCATTGCATAATTTCTTGAGCGGATTGATTGCTTGAAAGCAATCACTGTTCTGATTATTGCTGCTGTTTGTGCTTCCGTCGTTCTCATTTTTCTCCTCCTCCTTGATCCTGCTCTTTTCTTTTGTAGTTTTATCCCTCAACCTCGCCGGCAGGGATGATTGGAAACAATTCCTCAAATCCCATTTTGAACTATCACCTTCATCTTTCTCCTTGTCGTCTCCTTGGTTAACATTCTGGTAATTTTCTTGTATGGAAGCTGCTGGAAAAAAGAGCATTGCTTCCGAGAGATTATTATGCAAATTGGATATGGTTTCAATGAATCCTTGGATCGTCAGATTCTCGCTAGCATTTGGTTGTGAAGCCATGATTGAACACAGCAGCTGGGAAAGGGAAAAATAGAAAGAAGCAGTGAAAATTAACTTAATTTTGATTTACTTAATTATCTTCACTAAAGGCGGAGATAGTAGATAGGACTTTAACTTTTGCACAGAGGAGGGCCATGGTCCCAACAAAAAGCAACGGCTCTGATTTGTTTCACTCTTAGCTGGAATTGGTTGGGAGGCTCTCCACTCAAATCCTGACTTCTCTGGAATAGAAGAAGCCTCAAAAGACTTTTGATAATGGCTCAAGAGAGTGTAAAGAATCAAAGAGATGGATCTAGCAATGGCCGAGACGACAAAGACAAGAGCAACATTCGGTCTACCCTTTACAGTCAATTTGAAGATTTGCTTGAAGAAAATAAGAAATCATCTGTGGAGAAATTACTATTGAAAGGGCTTAATCAACTCATCAAGTTTTACCAGAATTCCGAGTGCTACCAAGGAAGTACTTCATCGAATAAGATCGAGGGTGAACTCCAAAACAACGAACGAAGTTCGTCAAATGATAGAGAGTTTTTCCGAGAGAGATCTCAATCATCAAAAGGATCATCTACTGTTTATGGTTTTGAAAATGAAGTGTTGTCACTAGAAAGAATGCTTCTCAAGAGTGGGAGTGATGATCAGTTCAAGGCAATTACGGTTGTTGGGATGGCTGGTGTTGGAAAAACAACATTGTGCCAGGAAGTTTTCAACAAAGAAGAGGTAAAGAAACACTTTGTTCCTAGGATTTGGGTATGCATGTCTAGGCAGCAAAATGATGATGAGAACTTTAAAGCTGTAATCGTTAAAAGAATGCTGGAGTGTCTTGGAGTAGACGATGAAGTAATCAATTCCATTCCTAAAGATCACGAAATCAGTGGACTAGTCTGTGCTCTTCATCTTGAATTGATGACCAAAAGGTATCTGATTGTTCTTGAAGATTGTGAGGAAACAGACAAGTGGTATGAAAAGCTGTATAACAGCTCAAGCAATGGTGAAAAATGGGGTGAACAACTTTATCATGGATTTCCAAAGGGATATGGGGGAGCAGTGATCGTCACAAGTAGGAATGAGGAAGTAGCTAAAAAGATGGTTGGGGAAGAAAATCTACTTCAACTTCAGCCCCTTTCGGATCCGGAGAGCTGCTGGTCAATTTACAAGGACTCGGCTGTAGCAGAGGGGGTGGAGTTCATTTCACAAGAACAACTGAAAGAGAAACTCAAAAGTAAGTGTGGGGGTCTACCATTAGCAGCAAAACTGATGGGGAAAATTAAGGCTGATCAACAAAGAAATGCAGCTGCACAAGCTCAAGATGAAGCCACCAAGAATATTAGTCATGAAATAGTTAGTGTTACAAATTAGCATTCGTGCTTCTTGTTCTTTTTGTCTTTAATTTGTATTCATGAATTTGCTAAAGTTTAAGAATATGATAATGATTTTGATTATGTTGGGTTCCTAATTGAAGCATACATACAGTATATGTTACTTGCTCATTGGGCTTTTGATTTTTGATGAACATTGATATCATACAAAGTACAAAACTTTGGCTAACATCACAGTTTCATAGACATTTAAAATTAAAGCAATGAAGTTTTGTCCAAAAAAAGTAGGTAAAGTAGTCTTCAATAATTTCATTTGGGTCTGATATGCTTCTATTCTTTCCCAAAGCAATAAAAAAGAAGATGCCATGCATCCATTCTTTTGAATTCTTTTTTTTTGAAACTACATTACTTTGTATTCTTGTTAGGTAGTTTTGGAGGCTTTAATAATAGCCCTAATCAAGACAATAACTTTTAAGTTTTTAGTTGAGTGGTTTATACGGCAATAGAGTCCTTTTTTTTTTTTACTCGGGGGAGGGAATTTAAATTTGGGATCTCTATATTGGTTGAGACTTGAGACTATGATTATCTGATTATCACCGGACTATACCAGTTTTTCGATGTAATAGATGAGTTTCTGTTCATGCATTCAAGTCTCACCGGAGTTGATAGAGAAGCATCTCTGTGGTGGGCCAAAGAGTGAAGCAAACTGTGCTCCCCGCACATGAAACTACGAAACGAAGCTCTACTGGTGCGAGCTTTTTGAGAGCATCTCTGCATACAAAGCAAAGCAAGATCTCTGAAAATCTCCCACTTTTGCTTTCCACTTCAGTTAAGAATGTATAATGAAGATAAACATAAAGTAAAATAAATACACTATCTTCTTTACTCTCTTAATATTTTCCATTACATTTTGGGTTTCACCTTCCAAAGCACTTGCTCCATCTCTAACGTTTTCCAAATCGCTTGCTCTGTTGCTTTTCAGAACTGGGTATTTCGTGTTTCATTCAACTGGTTTCATTGGGCAGTAAACAAGGTTAAACAAGTTTGGTTCCCATTTTTTTATATTATTATTATTATTATTATTTTTGAATACCTGGAGTCGACCTGAAACATCAAGGGCAAGCGACATCCCTACTATGTAGACACCCCGCTCAAATAATATCCCATGAGTGTGTTAATATTATTTAAAAGAGGAAATACCCCTTTTTAACCAAAAATTAAGGAGGTTTATTGTTTTTAGCCCAAATTAGTGTTTTGATTGTATTTGTCAATAAATCCACTTTTTGGACAAAAAGACCCTTCAGTAAAAAAGAAGTGAAAAACAATAAATAAAAAAAAAATAAAAAAAGAATACAAAACACTAAATACGATCAGTCGATCAGTCTGTCTATCTTTGGGAAAGAAGAGAAAGGAGAGATAGTAAAATGAAAACCTAGATTTTGAATTCAAACAAATCGATGGTGAGAGAGATCGATCAAGAGAGAAATCGACGACCGTGAAGAGACCAGCGGCGACCAGCAGCGACCATGAAGAGAGAGACTAGCGGCATCCGTGAAGAGAGATCAGAAGACGACCATGAAGTGAGAGACTAGCGGTGACTGTGAAATCGACCAAGAAATCGACTGTGAAGAAAGTCGGTGGCGCCGATGATGCAAACGGAGGAGCAGACCCTTTCTGGTGGAGCGACGACGACGAACGAACGAATGCAATGCAGCCGTTGACGGTGGAGAACAAGCTACTGGATAGGTTAATCTCAAATTTTTTGGATTATCCATTTTTGCTCTTCTATTCTTGTTGTTTCATTTTTTATCTCTTTTACGGGATCTTTGTTGTTCGGTTGCTGGGGTTTCTTGTGCTTCATCTGTCAACTCGTTGTGAAATTTACCTATCATCTCCTGTGAAAAATATGCACGGTAGGTTATTCAAGTAACTCCAAGACAGTTATCAATTTTATTGTCTTGTTTTTAAATTGCTCTATTCAAGTCTATTCTTAATGAATCTATGGCTCAGTACTAATTAATTATTTTGTATTTATTAGAATTTTATTATTCAGAGTTTCAGTTTCTGAATTATCTTTAATCATGCTAGGATTTTTCATGCTAAAAGTTGCCTTAGTTGTTGAAATGGGTATACAATTGTTGATTTTTTCTGAGTAATGAGGATATATTCTGTTGTTAGGGAGATTTCTGATGGCCCTTTGGATGATTGATTTTGAAATCAGTTTATAATTGTTGTTGTGGTTTCGGTGCATGTGTTTTTGGATTGATTTTGAAAATTTGGTTATCGGTGTGGGTTAAATTGGTTGTGTTCTGGAAATTGATCGGATAAGCTAGAACATTTTGAGGTTTGAGGTTTGGTTTGCTCTGCTGGAAGGGTGATGTTTTTTGGGGTTGTTTTGTGTGGGGTGTTGATGGTGGTTTGTGTTCTGTTTTGCTGTTGCTTGTTGGGTGTTGTGCGTTTGGGTTGGTGTTGGGTGTGTGTGTTTCCACTGGTGCCTTCTGGTGTGTATTTTCTGTGTTGGACGTTTTAGTTTGGTGCTTCACTAGTGTGTGTTTGTTTGTTTTGGTTGCTGCGTGCCTTTTTGTTTGATTCCTGGGAAAATTTTCCAAGTAGAACAAACACTTCAAGCTTGTCATTTTCTGTTAAAACACACACGGCATCAAATAGTGTTCATATTTCCTGAAAGATTCATATTAATATCCCAATATATCATCTTCTTTCATATATTGCCCCAAAGATTAATTACAATGGCTGGTTACAATCAGTTCTACGTATACTACATGCAAATAAATTGCTGTGATGTGAAATCAAACGCGTTTATACTTTTCTCTATCACATTTATTCTATGGATCGAATCTTGTCCTACATTGAAACTCTAAGTCGTTAATACATTTACGCTAAGTGGCTAATACCCAAAGATTAATTACAATGGCTGGTTACAATCAATTCCACGTATACTACATGCAAATAAATTATGGGTTTTTTGCTGGTTGTTTTTGGTGTTCTTTGAGCTTAGAGCACCCAAAAAGGGTTTGATTTTGTTGGGTCATAACTTTCACATACGGGCTCCAAATGTCTATTATAATATGTTTTCAGAAAGCCCAAGACGTGCTCTACAAGCTAGTATATAGTTTAGGCCCAAGAAAAGGTCGTTTAGCTTGTCATCCGGGCACTTTAAGGTTCTTGCGCGACAATTGGGGTTTTCTTTCCTTTTTTTCATTTAGCTTTTATTTTCGCAAATAATCCAGGTTTGTTTCCCGATTTAGTGGAGTTGTTTTAGGAGTCAAAGAGATTATTTTCTCTATTTATTTGGTTGTAATAGCTTTGCGATATTCAGATTTTGAATGAAAAAAAACTTCTTGAGTAGTTAACTCAAATATCTCTCTTTTTCTGAAATATTGCGAGGTTACAAAAAATTAGAAACCCTTGTGTGTTTGAACGCGTGTGAGTTTCGTTCTAGTCTGCATCAATTTGCCTGGTGTGTTTAAATTTTTTTTGCCTAGTGTGTTTAATTTTTTTTTGTCTGGTGTGTTTAATACCTTTTTGCCTGGTGTGTTTAATTTTTTTTGTCTGGTGTGTTTAATTTTTTTTGCCTAGTGTGTTTAAAGTATTTTTGCCTAGTGTGTTTAATGGGTTTTTCCTGGTGTGTTTAATTTCTTTTTACCTGGTGTGTTTAATTTTTTTAGCCTGGTGTGTTTAATTGTTTTTTACCTGGTGTGTTTAAAGTTTTTTTTGGCTGGTGTGTTTAATTCCTTTTTCCCAGGTGTGTTTAATGGGTTTTGTCTAGTGTGTTTAATTTCTTTTTACCTAGTGTGTTTAATTTTTTTTTTTCCTGGTGTGTTTAATTTTTTTTGCCTGGTGTATTTAATTCGTTTATTGAACCCAACTTATTTGAATTGTGCAGATGGAAAATATGGACTATGAACAGTTTCTCAAGGTCAAAATAAATCAATGGAATGAAAAAGTATTAATCAATGTGGGTAGTTGGTTGAAGAAAATAGCTACTATATAGAATATCATACGCAAGGAAGGGAAGCACAAGGAATTCATGTCCAGTTGCTTCAAGCAATTCACCAACTTCCCGCAAAACTCGTTGTTCTCAGCTAGGATTGTGCACGGTGTACTATTGTGTTCCTAACTATATTTGTGTATCACTGGTACTAATACACTTTAGGTCTCTTGCTTTACTTTGCACAATAGAGGCATTGTTTGAGACAATGTTATGAATGAATATTAATGTTATGAATGAATTAGTGTTTAATTGTTGAGTAGCAGTGTGGTGTAATTGCTCAGTAGCAGTGTGTTTAATTTTGTGTAATTGTTGAACAATGCAGTGTTGTGTGTTTAATTATTAAGTAACACTGGTGTGTTTAATGGGTTCAGCAACGCTGGTGTGTTTAATCCATTTACACTGGTGTGTTTAGTTTTTTTTTCCTAGCATGTTTAGTCATTTTTGCCTGGCGTGTTTAGTCATTTTTGCCTCTTTGGTTTAGTCCATTTTGCCTAGTGTGTTTAGTACATTACGCTTGGTGTGTTTAGTAGTTTTTGCTTGGTGTGTTTAGTCCATTTTGCCTGGTGTGTTTAGTCGTTTTTGCTTGGTGTGTTTAGTCTATTTTTCCTGGTGTGTTTAGTGTTACGCTTGGTGTGTTTAGTCCATTTTACCTGGTGTGTTTAGTAATTTTTTTTCCTAGTGTGTTTAGTCGTTTTTGTCTGGTGTGTTTAATCGTTTTTGCCTGGTGTGTTTAGTCCATTTTTCCTGGTGTGTTTAGTACATTACGCTTGGTGTGTTTAGTCTATTTTGCCAGGTGTGTTTAGTCGTTTTTGCCTGGTGTGTTTAATTCATCATGCTTGGTGTGTTTAGTCATTTTTGCCTGGTGTGTTTAGTCATTTTTGCCTAGTGTGTTTAATTCATCATGCCTGGTGTGTTTAGTCCTTTTTTACCTAATGTGTTTAATTTGAGTTGCCTGGTGTGTTTAGTTGTTGAGAAGTTGTTAACTGTTTCTTTTCTACCAATGAGAAATCTGACTTGTTTTCACTAGAATGATTAATTTAAACATAACATAAAATCCAGTAAAATGAAAATAAATATCCAATACACCGAATACTGATAGCAGAAAATCCGTACAATGAAAATAAAAATCCAATACACCCAATACTGAAAGCAGAAAATCCAATACACGCTTCAATTCGTGGCATTATGCAGGCAACAACTGGTATGACATATCAGGAGGGCCAAAAACATTATTTTCAGCATGTTCTTTTGCCTTCCATGCCTTGGTATAATTTAAAGCAAGGCCATGTTACACTTGCATATCGGTCATGATTTCTTTTGGTTTCAAAGATCGACTACTAACTGCAAGTTTTGGTGAAAGCATTTCACCAATAAGCCATGCACTCGCTTGACGGTAACGGTTGTGCAAAGCATCAATTGTACAACTGTGATCTTCCTCAAATATCCGATCTATCCAATAATTTCCACCTTCCATCTTAACCGCACGAATTTAAAATTTACACTTGGGATCCTTGCAGCCAGCTTTGTATCTAGTCGTGCTTGACCTGGTAACACGAATTTCAAAATCCTCATTCAACGCGTAAGATTGCAACGCTCGCTTCAAACATTTTTTGCTTTCGAACATCCCACCTTTCGATAAGCGGTTACATGAACTAGATTCCTCTGTTCTAGCTAGTTCGAAAGAGTGGTTTAAAGCTCCAGGAATAATCCAAGGTCGGGGAACTGCATTTCCGGACATATCGGCAACATTAACGCCATCATCTTGAAATTTATCTCGACTTGGACCAGCAAAAACCAAGTACAACCACCACCATCTGTTGGATCCGAACCCATTCCATGATCATGTGCAAGCTCATCATTCACACCCTCACGACTTCCACTGTGACGAATGTAATCTTCGTTGAAATCATCCAATCCATACTCACTATGGGGATTGTACTCTGGGATTGATCTGTCATCCTCATTATAAGGTTCTTCTACCACTTCATTAATGGTTTGGTCTTCAAGAATTATAGGGTTCACGGTCTGGTCAAATGACGGGTCTGTTGTTGGTATAGAACCCCAAACATTATTGCTTCCACAGGCGGATGGAAATTATGCCGCCAATTGCTATAAAAAGGTTTGGTAGATAGGCTGGACGGTAGGAACACCCATATGACCAGGTTCTGCACTAACTTTCTCAACAACACTAACATACACCTCCGGAACATGTTGATCATCGCACAATAACATTTCCACATCACTATCATCTTTAATCTTTGGTTAGGCAGGCCTAAGCCTAACACCGGTATCAACCAAAGTTCTTAACTCAATGGTAAACCTTCTTAAATCAACATTTGCAACGCCTTGTACCACCTTCAACAACTCATCATACGTCAAATTCTTATGAACTTTGAGAAACTCTGTTTCCCCACCCTCATAAAAGTTCCCCACCCATTTGCCACCATAAGTGATTACCAATTTCATTGGGTTATTTTCTGCATTTCATCCAATAAAAATCTCACATTTAGAATTCAATTTATTAAACCACTCACATTAAACACAGAACAGGCAAACCAATTAAACAAACCAAGGAAAAATAATTAAACACACCAGGGCTAAACAATTAAACACACCATGGCATATCAACTAAACACACCATGACAAAAGAATTAAACACACCAGGCAAAAAAGAATTCAACACACCAGGCAAAAAGGAATTAAACACACTAGGCAAAAAACAATTAAATACACCAGGCAAAAACGAATTAAACACACCAGACATAATAATTAAACACACCAGGCAAAAAATAATTAAACACACCAGACAAAAATAATTAAACACACCAACCAAAAACGAATTAAATACACTAGCCAAAAACGACTAAACACACCAGGAATAACGAATTAAACACACCATGCACAAACACATTAAACACACCAGGCAAAAACGACTAAACACACCAGGTAAAAACGACTAAACACACCAGGCAAAAAGGAATTAAACACACCAGGTAAAAAGTAATTAAACACACCAGCAAAAACGGACTTAAACACACCAGGCAAAAACGACTAAACACACCAGCTAGAAATGACTAAACACACCAGGCGTGATGAAGTAAACAAAGCAGGCCAAAAAAATAAACACACCACTGCAACCAATCTTCTTCAACCTAAAATCATGGAACAAATTAAATTAGGGTTTCAAATATTTGCCATTGAAAGAAGGACCTAGATCATCTCGATTCGTCATCAAATACGAAGCCAAATCCGTGAAATACGACGCCCAAATCCATGACAAACGACGCCGAATCCATAAAAAACGAAGCCCAAACAGAGAATGAACACAGAAAATTGAAGAGAGAGAGAGAGAGAACGAAGAAAGGAAATGGTGGAGTCGTGGAGATTGAAGGGAGAATAAAAGTAACAAAAAAAATGTGGAGTTGTGGACTCGTGGTTCTCACAAAAGAAGGAGAGAGCAGAGATAGTAAAATGGTGGTGTGGAGAGTTTTTCTCAAATAAAGAGGACAGAGAAGACTGTATTCACAGAAAAAAAAAAAAAAAAATTAATGTAAAATGGAAAAATGAGGGGCAATTTTGGATGTTTAGTGGATTTTTTGACAAAAACAATCAAAACACTAATTCCGGCTAAAAACAATAAACCTCCTTAATTTTTGGCTAGTTTCCATTTTCACCCTAAAAAATATATAAAAAGGATAAAAATAAAATAAAATAAAATAAGAGTAAAAAGGTACAAGGTCAAGAAGATCCAATTATAAAAAGAAAAACGAAGGCAACAATCTCAAATAATGCCAAAAGAACCAAAAAAAGCTAATCTTCACGTCGACTGCCATCGGATATGTTTTAGCAGCCGCCTCATTGAAACCTTGATAGTAAAACCTAGTGGGAAACCTATTGAAGGGAAAAGAGTGCAGCTTTCGACCCCAAAGCAAACCCAGAGCGAGAAAGTGCAGCCCATAGAACGCTTCTCCTGCCAGAACCCAGCTATGAAGATAAAAGACTATAAGCTCAGACGGACATCATGTGAAAGAAAAGAACCTTAAGAACTAAATCTGGAATGAGGCCACCCATTCATATCTTTCTCAATATGATACAGACAAAAACTAGGGCCCATATCCCACCAAATCTCTCACTAATTACTAACACCATATGAAGCTAAAGAATGGGCCACCATATTACACTCCCTATATATATATATATATAAGAAACACAAATGCTCGAAAACGAAGAGTTTGAAGCCAAACAGATTTAAGAGGTAACACAATAACACCAATAACTCTGAAATATATATTTCCATGATATATTTGTGTTTCATATCATCTTCACGTACATCTTTGTGTTGTTTTATTTATTTTTATGAATGTAGTATAATTTAGTACAATTAAAAAAAAAATAAAGGTCATATGATATAGGGAATAAAAAGAGAAGTAATAAAAATAATAATTGGATAAAGGAATGATTTTTTTTTTTTTTTTTTTAAGCAATAGACGCCTTTCTCATATGATCTTGGCAATGAATATCATTTTGTAAATGGGCAAATCCAAGAAAACATAGTTCTATACAAAAAAAATAAATCGTATTTGTAAAATTATTTGGAAATGTTAGGCAGATGTTTGGTTGTGTTGAAAGCATTTTTGTTAGTACGTGAAATCCTTTTCTACTTGATTCAATTTCTTTTTTTCTACACTTACAAAAAAATAATAATAATAAAGCACTGAAATAATCTGAATATATTTGCCTCAAAAAAATAAGTTAATTGTGAAAATAGAGGAAGAGGAACCAGAACGTTTGAAGCACAAGATAAGAGCAAAACTTGAAGAAAAGAGATCTGCCTTGCATGAAGGGAAGAATTATCTTTTGCTTGTTCTGGATATCAGAACTGTGCTTCCTACCAGTGACGGTAATCTTGTAAAGGTATTAGTTACAAAAAGAAAGAGTGAAGAAACCCCTATTATTGAGGAGAATGATAAGGTGACATTTGAGCCCATACGTCTTTTGAAGGGTCATTATCTATATTGGAAAACAGCATAGATAAAAAAAAAAATTAACATTCAAGATTTCAAGTATTTGTTTGCTGCAATAGCCCGAAAGAGTAAGGGTTTGCCTGCTGCAATCACTGTGATAGCAGGAGCCTTAAATTATATTACAAGACATAGTTCAAGAGTAAGGATTTGCCTGCTGCAATCACTGTGATAGCAGGAGCCTTAAATTATATTACAAGACATAGTGATCTGGGGATTGGACACTGGAAAGTGCACTAGAAAAAGCAGCTTATTATAGCAAATCTAGTTTCCCAAAAATAGACAATTGACTAGAAAACTAAATATGCCATAATTGAAAGACAGCAGAATATTTTCAACACTCCTCCTCAAGCTAGTGTGAAGATGTCAACCATTCCCAGCTTGTCTATAATGAACTGAAATTGCTGTCCGTGAAGCCCTTTGTTAATATGTCAGCCAACTGCTGTATATATAGTTGAGATGTAAGGCATACAAACTACACTTCCTTCCAATTAACTTCTCTCCAATAAAATGACGATCTACCTCTATATGTTTAGTTCTATCATGCTACACAAGATTATTGTCTATGCTTATGGCTGCTCTGCTATCGCTAAACAACAGCAAAGGGCTTTTACACTCTACCTTTAACTCCTCTAGAAACCGTTTTAACCACATCAACTCCCTTGAGCAACTACACGAAATTCAGCTTCAACACTACTCCTAGCCGGTGTTCAGAAACGCGGCCACCTAGGCCGATTAGTTGGAGCAATACAGCTAGGCAGCCGGAAAAAGCCTTGAAAATTGCAAATCGGACCAATTAGGCGGCCTCCGCGTAATCGGACACGTGGCCGAGTAATCGAGCTAGGCGCCGTTCTTTTGCATCGGAAATCAGCTGGAATAAGGCTCGGGATCACGTTTCCGGCGACTGGAACAGCTCGGGGTCGGTCTACAATGGAGGCAGTCGAGAGGTTGAAGATGAAGTTGAGATAGGTGGGTGCGTTTAGCAACATTCTGGGGTGTACGCGGGAGGTAGGTTGGGCCAACGTTGGGCCTCGTGTTTGGGCCTGGCCTGTTGCACCCATTTAATTGAAACGCAGCCGTTTCACTAATGTGTGTTATCACTGATTTGGGTTGCAAATTACGAAACGCCCCATGATCTCTTATAAAATCACAATATCTTCAATCTTCCTTCAATAATTACACTTATACCCCTAATTGACCAACTTTATAAATACCTAGAAAAATTTTTGTTTGGATTTGATAATTAAAATTTGTTTGAGATTGGATTTTTATATAGGAAAATAAAAAAATAGGCTTAAATTCGCCGGCCGATTAATCGACCGATTAATTGCCGACTAATCGCCTAGGCGCTAGAAGGTGGGTCTCCGCCTAACTAGCACCTAGTGCCTACTATAACACTGCTCCTAGCTACCACTGATTGTTTCTTACTCCTCCAAAAAACTAGGTTGCTTCCGACAAATGTACAGTACCCAAAAGTAGATCTACAATCATCAATAGAACCAACCCAGTTTGCATCAGTGTAAGCCTTAATTTACAAAGAGCTCCCTTTCTTGAAAATAAAGCACTTTCCAGGAGTTTTTTTCCTTCTCAAATATCGCAAAATTTTGTTCATGGCATCTAGATGTTCTTCTGTAGGTGATCATGCATAAACCGACTAACAACACTAACGGCAAAAGCTATATCTGGTCATGTATGAGACAAGTATATCAACTTACCAACCAACCGTTGGTACCTTCCCTTGTTAACTTTTGGTCAAATTGATGGTCCTCCGAGCTTATGATTGCAGTTGAGTGAGTATCAACAGGTTTACTCCCTAGCATACCTGTCTCAAAAGCAAATCATTGGTGCACTTCCTCTGTGTGACAAAAATGCCACCTTTACCCGATCTGGCCACCTCCATTCCAAGGAAATACTTCAAAGGGCCGAGATCCTTAATCTCAAACTCTATAGCCAAGTACTCCTTCAATCTGCTTATTTCATCACAATCATCACCTGTGAAAATGATATTATCAACATAAACAATAAGAATGGCCTTCTTACCACAATTATAATGCCTAAAGAACATAGTATGATCTGCTTGTGTTTCTGTAAGTAAATGTTTCTGGAGTCGGGACCCAATAGACTAGGATGTTACGTGATTCAGAACTTACATAGACCTTAATTCACAAGTATAATCTTCAGTAATATATACTCATATAAATTACCCAACCTGATACAATTCATTTCAATCAAATTTCTCAAGTCTAACATAATTGAAACATTAAATAAATCAAATCCTTACAAAACGTACACACATGACATTAAATCCTCTAGCGATACATATCTTCAATATGCTAATATAAACCACATCCATTTTATATCCAAGAACTTAATCTGTAAAATGGTGGTGACGAGAGGTGAGCTGTTAACTCGGTAAGTCAATTCATTCATAACATGTAAAATAAAATAGCCTTTGTAAAATCTTTACGTTCAAAACCTTGATCATAAACATTTCCAAAAATTTCAATAATGTATTATCTAATAAAACTAGAATTATTATTTAATACAATTTACAAATTTAATATCAATAAAACAATTAAAGCAATACTTAAAATCATATTCTTAAATCATAAATGTTTCATAAAACTGTTTAAACAATATGAAATCAAAAGATCATTTAATAATTATAATATAAATCACTATAATTTTACGGAAATAAACAGTTCGGATTAATCACTTTATAAAGCGGTAAACATATAACTTCTCAGTATAAACGGTATGCCTTAATCATTTTTGTAAAGTAGTAAATAGATAATTTCACAATATAAACGGTATATACATTAATCATTTTGGTAAAGTGGTAAATGGATAGCTCATGTCTCATAATGTCACAATTATCCGTGTGATGGGACAATAACAATATGTCACAATTACACGTGTGATGCAGTAATAAAATATGTCGTAATTACCCGTGTGACGCGGCAATAACCGTACGTGTGCACACAATATCCCAATTGGGCCAATAACAATAATGGCAACTACGGGCAGTGAACCAAAACATTAAACATGCTTTCCATTTCCTTTTAAATCACTTATAGAAACATTAATCTTTAAATTGAATATCATATAAATAAACATATGGAATTTTATACACGTTTCTAAACAATTTCATCAAAATATTTCAAATGATTTCGACATTATAAATCACATTTACTGACAAAATGAACACTTAAAACAATAACATCAATTAATCATTGCAAATCATAAGTCAATATATCAAAAATCTTTAAATATGTAATATATATACACATTGAAAAACATAATACGTCATGAATGAGTTTACTTACACAATATATATACATTTGAAAACATAATACATCATGAATGAGTTTTCTTATACAATATATACAGATTGGAAAACATAACACATCATGGATGAGTTTACTTATCTTGAACCTGTAAGAATCACTCAAACCTATACAATTACAAATTTAATTATCATCATAACATCATCACCATAACAATTTAATCGGCATAAACGACTTATATTAAACTAGACTTAGAATCTATTCTTCCCACTAATTACCACAACTGACCACACTCTGATCCGCGATTTTTGGCATGGATAATCTAGACATATATTAAATCTACAATAAAATTTACAAATTAATCCATTATCATTAGAATCTTAAAACATTCATTCGTTTTCCCGAATCTATCCAGTAGAAATCAATATTGACCTTTGTCCACTCCAAAAATTATAACAATTTTTATACCCTTTTATAATTCACGAAAAATTTCAGAATAACAGTAGATATAACATTCTATCTACATATGAATTTTCATAATTTTCTAGATGTAGAATTGGTGGAAAATGTCAGCTTTTTGAACTGATGTGGTGACAAAGTCACTGCTTTAATAAGTTAAGTTTAAAAGGCACCTATTATGATGAACTACCAAATTGCCCTTACTTTACACATTCTCTTTCTTACTTTGAAGTTTTTTGAGTTTTATTCTTTCATGTTTCTCTATAACAGACCTCTAATGGAGATTGAACATCATAGCATTATCAATACATCTTCATTGGATAATTAGTTTTGTGGCGCTACGTAGACGCATTCGGGGGTCGAGATTTTTTTGGTTTTCGTTTGATTTGTCGATCTGAGTATGGTTGTGAAAAAGCTCGGGTAGTGTATGAAAAAGCTCGAACACTTCATTAAAAGGCTCAAACTGTGTATTAAACCGATTAACCTATGAATTTTCCTTGAAAAGGCTCGGGTAACATTCAAAAAGGCTCGGGGGCAGTTCAAAAAGGCTCGAAATAAAGGTTCAAAAAGACACGATTACAGTACAAAAAGACTCGATTGCTGTACAAAAAGGCTCGATTGCTGTACAAAAAAGGCACGATTACTGTACAAAAAGGCTCGATTACAGTACAAAAATGCACGATTACAGTACAAAAAGACACGATTATTGTACAAAAAGGCTTGATTACAGTACAAAAAAGGCTCGATTACAGTACAAAAAGGCTCGATTACAGTATAAAAAGGCACGATTATTGTATAAGAAGGCTCGATTGCAGTACAAAAATGCACGATTACAGTACAAAAAAGGCACGATTACTGTACAAAAAGGCTCGATTACAGTACAAAAAGGCTCGATTACAGTATAAAAAGGCACTATTATAGTACAAAAATGCACGATTACTGTACAAAAAGGCTCAATTGCAGTACAAAAAGGCACGATTACTGTACAAAAAGGCTCGATTACAATACAAAAAAGCTCGATTACAGTACAAAAAAGGCACGATTATTGTACAAAAAGGCTCGATTACAATACAAAAAGGCTCGATAACAGTTCAAAAAGGCTCGATAAATGTTAAAAAAGGCTCGGATAACTGTTTAAAAAGGCTCGAAATATGTATTAAAAGGCTCGAACAATGTAAAAAGGCTTGAAAATGCACGAAAAGGTTCAAAAAGGTTTTCTCTCAACGTTTGAAAAAGACACAAAGTGACAAAAAAGGGTATTTTTGTCTAGTTACCTAAATAGGTGTCTTTTAAACTTAAATTAATAATGTGGTGCCTGTCTTACAAAAAGCGCCCCAAATAGTGACAAAAATTTTTTGAACCCTTTTCTAGATAGAAGAAAGATAGAAGAACCCACCCAAATAAATTTACGAATTCTGGACATTTGTCAAAATAGAGGTGTTTCAACAGCCCTTCGTATATTTCAAAAACACATAAAAACTAATAATTGCCACTATCAATTGAATAAACTATGAATCATCATGGTATCTACTTTCATCAAGTTAAGCATACCAAGAATCATAATCTAGCATATTCTAGAAGTTCAATCATGAAAAAGATAAACAAAGGAAAATATAAGTAACGTACTAACCTCTTCAATTCTTCAGTTGATTCCTTTAATATAATTCAGAGGCTAGGCTGGTCTACTGCATAAGGTGCATATATATAACCATCACATTCTCAAACCCAAGCTCATTATGGAATCAATCTGGAATGGAAACTCCAATAATTAAGATTTTACTTTGTCTCCTTTTCCTATTATTTCGTGTAGAAAGTCTTGGGTTGACTAAACTAATGTGAAAATATATAATAATTTGATTTAAAAATTAAGGCTATTAAACACATGATCTTATTCAAAATTTTACAAATTTACGGCTGTTAATTTTACCACCTTATAGAAATTTCGATCGAAATTTCCTAGAGTAAACCAAACCTCAAACAACTATTGTAACTTCTACTTGGTAAAGCAATCAAGCCTTAAATTCTCAAACAGATAGTCCATCAAACAAATAATAAAATTACGAATAATCTCTAACATCAAATAGGTAAATGATAAATCAATAACCTGATTATTGAAGCTTAAAATCCATCATCTTATCATGGATTGTCAGAAGCAGGAATGAGGATGTAGCTAAAAAGATGGTTGGGGAAGAAAATCTACTTCAACTTCATCCCCTTTCGGATCCCGAGAGCTGCTGGTCAATTTACAAAGACTCAGTTGTAGTATAGGGGGTGGAGTTCATTTCACATGAACAATTGAAAGAGAAACTCAAAAGTAAGTGTGGGGGTCTACCATTAGCAGCAAAACTGATGGGGAAAATTAAGGCTGATCAACAAAGAAATCCAGCTGCACAAGCACAAGATGCAAGCCACCAAGAATACTAGTAATGAAATAATTAGTGTTACAAATTAGCATTCCTGTTTCTTGTTCTTTTTGTCTTTAATTTGTATTCATGAATTTGCTAAAGTTTAAGAATATGATAATGATTTTGATTATGTTGGGTACTTGGGTTCCTAATTGAAGCATACATACAGTATATGTTAGTTGCTCATTGGGCTTTTGATTTTTGATGAACATTGATATCATCCAAAGTAGATAACTTTGGCTAACATCACAGTTTCATCGACATTTAAAAATTAAAACAATGAAGTTTTGTCCAAAAAAGTAGGTAAAGTAGGCTTCAATAATTTCATTTGGGTCTGATATGCTTTTCTTTCTTTCCCAAAGTAATAAAAAGAGGATGCCATCCATTCTTTTTAATAATAGTTTGGGTGTTTGCTTGGCTTCTTTGTTTGCGTCGTTTCTTGGAGGCTTTCTGTTGTTATTGATTTGTTCTCAATAAAGCTTGGAATTCAAAAAAAAAAAAAAAAATTAGCCCTAAGTTTTAGTTCAGTGGTAACTTTACACAGCAATAGAGTCCGTTTTTTTCTCTCGAGGGAGGGAATTTAAATTTGGGATCTCGATATGGGTTGAGAGTATGATTATCATCGGACTATTCCTGTTATCACATTAATAGAGTCATTTATGTTCTTGCATTCAAGTCTCTTTGTATGATTATATTTTGATTTATTGATAAAAATTTCAATACGCTAGTCCAATTAAATACATACAACCATGTGACAATTGCACTGAAAACCGTGATTGAGACCGTTCCATGCAAGACTGGAGTTGATAGAGAGGCATCTCTCTGGTAGGCCAAGCAGTGAAACAAACTGGGCTCCCCGTACATGAAACTACGAAACCAAGCTACTTGAGAGCTTTTTGAGAGCATCTCTGGATACAAAGCAACGCAAGATTTCTGAAAATCTCTCACTTTTGCTTTCCACTTCAGTTAAGAAGGTATAATGAAGATAAAAATAAAGTAAAATAAACATATTATCTTCTTTATTCTCTCTAATATTTTCCATTACATTTTGAGAGCATCTCTGCATACAAAGCAAAGCAAGATCTCTGAAAATCTTTCACTTTTGCTTTCCACCTCAGTTAAGAAGGTATAATGAAGATAAAAATAAAGTAAAATAAACATACTATTGGTGCAGCAACCAGATTCAATTAAGCAATCTCAACCAAAGGTGAGCTTCAAGCTTCAAACCTTGGGAGCAAATCCATTGTCAAACTAATTACAATAATCCAAAAGCAAAAACTGATTCTCGAATGTTCTCTCAGTCCTCACAAAACAAGCCCTCAACAGCCAAAGGAAACAAACGTTTTTAACAGAAAATAATTGGTAAAGTGAAAACTAACAGCAAAAAGGAAAACGACAACTAACGGAGAATACAAAAAGACACATCAGCACATAACTTGCCACCTCAGCACATAAACTGCTACATCAACTATCTTCTTTACTCTCTCTAATAGTTTCCATTACATTTTGGGCTTCACCTTCTAAAGCACTTGCTCCGTCTCTAACGTCTTCCTTCAAATTCTGAGATTTCAGCTACCAAAGCGCTTGCTCTGTTGCTTACAAGAACTGGGTATTTCGTTTTTCGTTCAACGGTTTCAGTAAGCAAGGTCAAACAGGTCTGGTTCCCATTGCTTCTGTTATTATTCTTGTTCTTTTATGAAATGTATAGGGGTCTCAATAGCTATAATGTGAAAAAAAAAAAAAAAAAAAAAAAAAAAAAAAAAAAAAAAAAAAAGGGAACAAAAAACTTCACTCTTTATAATTTTATCAAGCATTAAAACTCTGTTTTGGACCCTAATTTCCATCTTTTTTTGTTTTTTTGTTTTTGAGTGAACATGGTACAGTACAAATTTTCTACTTGTGTATTATTTTCTGATTTTCTGCTGTACAGTAATCTGATTCACAGCTCTTATAAAAGCACCCTTGTTTTTTTTTTTTTTTTTGTCTTGTTTGCAGTTCTTTTATTTAGTAAATTTATGTTTATAATTGCTGAATTAATTAACAAGTGAGTAGAAATGGTAACCCTTGTCTGGCTGATTAGTGTTTGTAGTGGGTTTCCCTTTCGAATTTGAAAGTTGAAAGTGTGAGAATTGATTCGCTCTTCTGTATTATTTCTTTATTTGTTTGTTATTTGCATCAGCAATGGACTCGGGGACAACGGAACAGCTTAGGGAAGGCTCAGGGATAACGGAACAACATAGGGAAGACTCGGGGACAATGGAAAAGCAGAAAAGTTTGTTATTTGCATCAGCAATGGACTCGGGGACAACGGAACAGCATAGGGAAGACTTGGGGATAACGGAACAGCGTAGGGAAGACTCGGGGACAATGGAAAAGCGGGAAGACTCAGGGACAACGGAACAACGTAGGGAAGACTCAGGGACAATGGAAAAGCAGAAAAGTTTGTTATTTGCATCAGCAGTGGACTCGGGGACAACGGAACAGCGTAGGGAAGACTCGGAGATAACGGAACAGCGTAGGGAAGACTCGGAGATAACGGAACAACGTAGGGAAGACTCTGGGACAACGGAACAACGTATGGAAGACTTGGGGACAATGGAAAAGCGGAAAAATCACATATTTAAGCTGTTGGAAGATGATGGTGTTTCCACAGTTGTTCTTGTTGGAGACACAGGAATGGGGAAAACATGGATGGCAAGAGAAATAAGTGAATGTGCTGTCCGCGAAGGCCTGTGCTATGCGTCTCTTTGGCTATCAGTGACCGAAAAGTATGACATCAACTTGCTTTACGAATCCATTGCTCATCAGTTGTCTCTAAGTTTCATTACTGAGGAGTGGGGAGACGAAGAGGAAGACATTGATTCGAGTAGGGATGCAAAGGTAACATCGATAACTCAGAAATACAAAATATATCCTTTCCATGATATATTTCCGAATAGAAATTAAATGGTCTTATATCATCTTCACATCTTTGTGTTTGTTTTATTTATTTTTGGGGTGTGCGGGGTCAAATCCAATCCAATATGATCCATTGGATTGGATTGATAACTTAGAAATACAAAATATATCCTTTCCATGATATATTTCCGAATAGAAATTAAATGGTCTTATATCATCTTCACATCTTTGTGTTTGCTTTAATTATTTTTTGGGTGTGTGGTGTCAAATCTAATCCAATATGATCCATTGGATTGGATTGGATATAAGAAGGTGATTGGATCGGATTGGTTCTAAATTCTAAAATTGATTGGATTAGATCGGATTTTGGATTTCCATGTGGAAATCCACCGGATCTGCCAAATCCGTCTAAAATATTAGGCCCAATTTGTATAGAGTGACGATATTTGCATCCCTTAAAAACCATTTGTACACCTCCAAATTTATATATTTTAAAATTTCAACATTACCTTTAATTAAATTATTAATATTTTAATTCTAAAGATATTATTTTTTAAAATTTCTTATTAACTAAACTACATTAAAAATTAATATAAAAAATACAGAAAAATAAAAACTCAGATCCAAAACTAAGCAAACCTGAAAAAATATAGGAGGTTACTGCCTCATTCATTTGGATGTTAGTTTATTTGAATTAATTAGTACTGTTTGAACTAATTATTTGATTTTACTAATTTTAGTAACATTATAACTTTTATATATTAAAAAGGGATTCATATTAATTCAATCCATCGGATCATATCGGATCGGATTATTTGTAATTGGACCAGATTAGATTGGATCCCGCTATGAAATTGAATCGGATTAGATTGTAATTTCTTCAATCCAATCGGATCATATCAGATCTTGGATCATGGCAAATCCATTGGATCCGATCGGCCACATACCCCTATTTATTTTTATAAAGGTAGTATAATTTAGTACAATTAAAATAAATAAAGAAAGGTAGTATGATATAGGGAATTGAATAAAAAAGCGGTAATGTAAATAATAGTAGGATAAAAGAATGTTTTTTTGTGATCTCACAAGATCTATACGAAAACATAGTTCTATACGAAAAAATTAAAACCTATTTGTATAATTATTTGGAAAAGGCAGATGGATATCAGGGAGTGTGAAAGCTTCTTTGTTAGTGAAATATTTTTCTACTTGATTCAATCTTTTTTCCTAAACCTACAAAAGAAAAAACAATGACTGAAATAATATATGGGTGCTGATATGGATACCCATAAAACTTATTAGTATACTCTTATTAATTGAGAGCTTCTTTTGACAATCCAATTTTTGCTTTTTACACTTCTTTTCTAAAGACACTTCATTCTCAAAATTTAAATTTTAAAAAATTCTAATGACACTTCCTTTTGTTCTAATATTATCATTTTTATCTTTTAACACTCCTATTCTAAAAACATTTCATTTTAAAAAATAAATTTCTAATTAAAGACTCTATTTTATTTTAATAAAAGTTAGAACGAACCATCGTAGCCTTTAAATTCATTTGAGGAGTGATCTTTTTTGAATTAAATTATTAAAAAAAGAAATTATCTCTCCTAAATCATTAGATTAAATATTACATATTACACACTCTCTCCTAAATTTTTAATTACCCTATTAAACTCTTTCTCCTCCAATACATATTAAAAATAATAATAAATAAATAAATAAATAAATAACTCAAAAAACAAGTACCTAGTTTTTAATTCTTTCATTAGTCTTAGAAATTATGAGTTTAATCGAATTTAGTTGCAACAAATCAAGTTTTCATATATCTTTTTTTTTTTTTTTTGAAATTTGACTTTTTAATATATATATATATATAGATATATATATGTTAGTATAAAAACACCAAAAATATTCATAAGTTTTTTTTTTCTTTTACTATTAATTGAGAAAGTATGGAGATATGATTTTTTTTTTTTTTTATAAAAAAAAAAAAATGGAGAGATAGTAATTAAGGGAGAGTGTTTAATATGGTAATAATAGATTTAGGAGAAAGGGTTTAATACGTAATATTTAATCTAATGATTTAGGAGAGAGAATTTCTTTTTTTAATAATTTAATTAGTTTGGAGTGTCTTCAAAAAAAATTTTGTCTTAATCAGTAATTTTAGTTCAGGTTAAAATTGTCATTAATAAAAAAAAAATTAAATTGGAGTGTAAATAGATAATTTGTGGATTGTAAGGAGAAGCTCTCTTTTATTAAAAAATTTAATTACAAAAATATCCCAATAGAAATTTACCAATAAGGACAAATTACTTTAATAAAAAATAAATCAAATACTTTATATACTTATTAATTACACTCATGTCTTCAACTATATTTCTTTATTAAAAAAAAAAAAAAACCTTATGATAAACCCTAATTAAACTCTAATTTTGTTTCAAGTATCAAATTTTCACATCATCACATGATTATCATATTGTTTTTGTCTTTCTTTTATATATAATTATGAACTCTATCAATAAACAAAAAATATATTTTTTTTTAACAATAGCTATAGATATCAACAATTTTTTTTTTTTTTTTTTTTTTTAAGAAAGTCTTAGATATTAATATATATATATATATATTTTTTAAGATAGCTACATAAATAAGAGAATTTTAGATTGAAAATCTGTTCACCCCATTTACGGTTTCACATATTCCCTTTTATAAGGCTTCTACATTCGAGGTATTTCTAAGAGTAAATTAGACCATCATTAAAAGAGCATTTGATTCCAAAAATAATATGATTTTTTTTTATTTTATAAATTGGGTGTGATAATAATTTAACAGTGTTTATAAATAATATGTATTAAAATGAATATATTTATTTCAATGAGGGTATTATTGGCATTAGGATGGGTGCTTATAGTAATATTTATTTTTAAAATTCTAGACATGTGTGTACTTATAAAAATGGGTGTACTAATAAGTTTTATGCGTGTCAATATTTGCACCCATAATATATATATATATATATATATATATATATATATATATACATACATATTTATATTTATATATCGGGGCAAGATCCATGGCTCCAATTTTTTAGCCATTAGATTATAATTGGTTGAATGGTTAAGATTTAATCTTTTCAAATATCATAAATATTTTATCACACCATGTCCCCTTATGTCTTCAATATTATTTGTTATCGGTTTTATATATATTTAATAAAATTTAATTTCATTGTTTCTCTCTCCTTTATATCCATGCCTCAGAGCATCTTCCGGGATTAGCTTAATTATGGGAGGAGCAAAAAAAAACATTTTTGCATCTCCAAGGGATCCCTTAATGACCCTTTTAATGGGACTCTTATAGAGCTCACTCCCTTAATTAAGGGGTGGCTTCAGCCCTCCCTTAATTAAGTGGGCTCTACATATAAAAGATTAATATAGTTTAGGGACACATAAATAATAATAATAAATAAGAGGACTCCACATAAGATAATAATAAAAAAAATATAAATGAGTCATTTAAGGAAATATCATTGGAACACAAACCCAATGCCCCCCCACCAACAACATCCACCCTTAGGCCCCGTTTGGCAGTCGGGATTGGATAGGATAGGGACTATTTTTAATCCCATTCCCATGTTTGGTGCCAACTTGGGATTGGATAATTTTTATCCCACCAAGCCCATGAATCCCACCAACGTGGGATAAACGAATCCCACCAAAACAGATGGGATTCATTTGAATCCCATCTCTTCCTTCTTCAACCCATCTTTCGCGGCCACTGCTTCCTTTGCCGCCGCTGTTTCTTCGCCACCAATCGTTCGTCGCCGCTGCTTCCTTCGTCGCCGTTGCTTCCTTGCCACAGATCCTTCCTCGCCACAGATCCTTCCTCGTCGCTACTTCTTCGCCGCCGCTGCTGCTTCCTTTGTTGCCGTTGCTTCCTCGCCACAGATCCTACCTCATCGCTGCTTCTTCGCCGCCGCCGCTGCTTGCTCTTCACCGATTATTCCTCGCCGCTGCTTCTTCGTTCTTTCTTCATCTTCGTCTTCCAACATCTCTTCCAAAATCAATTCGAGTTCCATTGATTTTCAAATTGAAACTCGAATTGATTTTCTAGGTTGATTTAGGGTTTAATATAAGGTTTGATTTTGTGGGTTAAATTCGAATTGGAACTCCATCTCGGTTTTGGGTGTTGTGGTGGTGGTGGTGATGGTGGTCGACTGTGCATGGGTAATTTCTGGGTTTGTGTTTTGTTGTGGTGGTGGTGGTTTTGTTTAATTTCTGTGTAATTTTTGGGTTTGTAGTGGTGGTGGTCGACGGTGGGTGGTTTGGGCTTGGGGGTGGGTTTGTAATTAATAAAAATACAATTTCCCTAATTTTAATCCTATCCTGTATTGCACCAAACATGAGATTACTCTATTTTTAATCCTATCCTATGTTGCACCAAACACAAAGCAGTACTAAATTTTGTCCAGTCCAATCCCATCCAATCCAATCCTATGAAAATAATCCTATCCTATCCCGTACACCAAACGGGGCCTTAAATAAAGTGGTCTCCAAAGGACCTTGGAGATGCTCTTATACTTTCAAAATAAATAATAAATAATAAATAATTTGTGCCTACAATATCTTTTTTTTTTTTTTTTTTTTTAACAATTGAACTTTATTAACAGCCAGCAAAACCAAAAAGGCCCAACAAAGACAAAGAGAAACCCAGAAAAACAGAGCAAGGAGCAAGACAAAGGCAAAACACAACAACAAAACAGAGCAACAGCAAAACAGAGTTAACACAAAAACAGCCTAGGAAAGCCAGCCCATTCCCATGCCTACAATATCTATCTGGGGTTTTATTATTTTGGTCCCTAAGTTTTCGCACTTTATGAGCGTGGTCCTTAAGTTTTCAAAAATTTATCAATTTGGTCCTTCAGTGAGTCAAACGTTAGTCGGGGTTAACGGAAAGAGCATCATTGTCGTCTTTAAACAAATAACCCGCCACGTGTCTAAAACCAAAAAATATAAAAAACAAATATTTATATAAAACAAAATAAATTTAATATATAAATACAAATTAGAATAATTATAAACAAAACAAAAATTTAGAAAAATAAATAAATAAATAAATGGATCTGGAGATAAAAACATTATATAAAAAAAATTCCATCATCATCCTCATCTTTTCTACCATCACATCATCTTCATCAACCATCAACCTTCAACCCTTAACCCTCCATCTTCATCATCATCAACAACCTTCAACCCCTAAAAAGTAAAAATAAAAAAATAAAAAATAAAAATAATTCATCATCCTCATCTTCTCCACCACCACCATCATCTTCATCAACCTTCAAGTTCATCATCATCATCAACAACAACACTCTTCAACCCAAAAAAAAAAAAAAAAAATTCTTATGGTGTTCAGCAAGGTGGTCCTCTCTCACATCTCCATTTTTACTTGGTTGAAGAGGCATTTCTCATCTTCAAGCTACAAGAAAATTAAACATATTTATTCACCGAGAGGTTGTGTTATTAATTTCACTGTCTCTCAAAGACAAACGCAACTTGTGCGTCAATTTTACAAAATCTAACAACTAAGCACATATATACATAATACACTCAAGAACTGGTTACCAACTAAAACTACAAATCCAATTTATTTGGATTCTTAATATCTTACCAGTAAGCATTCTTTAAGCAAACTGAAATATAAAATTGATCTGATTTAAATATAAAAACTTTAAAGGTTAAACTCCCAGGTTTCACTCTCAAATAAATACTGCCAAAATAAAATTCGATTAACCTGAAATAGTTTGAAATCGAAAGAGACTTTTCATTCAAAAATTTAAAACCATATGATAAATCTCCAGAGGAATTTCAACAAACACATGGCAGGCAACATAGAATATCTAACTAAGCTCTCTCTCCTCTAATCCTCCTAGTGAGCTGGAGATTTCCAGATCTCTTCAGAAGCTTTTTTTTTTTTTCAACTTTTTTTAAGAGATTCGAAAATCTTTCCAGATATTCTCAAAAGGTTTTTTCTTTTTTAAAAAAAATTTGTTTAAATCCAGCCATCCAAATCTCTTCAAACTTTTTAATTTTTTTTAAATAATGATTTTTTATAATTAAAATACTGTTATTATTTTTGAAATAATGATTCTTAGATTACAGTTTTTTATTTTTCTTTTAAAAAAAATTAAGATTAAATGTTATATTAATTTTAAACTGAATTTTATTTTTATTTTATTTTTATTATCTATTTTTTCGTTTCTTTATAAAAAATTCAGATTTTCATTTATATTTTAACCATTTTTTTTTAAAAAAAAAATTTGGTGACACATGTCATATTATGATTGGATAACAAGTTAGGTTAAATTGTAAAAATTGACAAAGTTAGAGGGTAATATAGTACTTTTAAATCATTTCCTTTAAGTTAAGGGTAACCCGGTCAGTTTACTATTTCTGTTAGGGTTGACCGTTAAAAATCTGGTCAAAGGAACCAAATTGATAGGTTTTTGAAAATATAGAAAGACATTTAAAAAAGTCATAAGAGAAAACATAGAGACCAAAATGATAAAACTCATATCTATCTTCTTTACATGAAAACAGAAAATATGTTGAAGATTTCTAGTTTTTTTTTTTCCGGGAAATCTTAGTATGAAGAGTTTAATCTAGTGATGCATAACAAGTATGATATACATTCAAATTAAAAGAAGTTTATGATTGATTTTAAAATTTTCTGCAAGTTTATTGGATTGGATTGAAGAAAACTAATAATAATATTTAAGTCTCAAATAATTTTATTTTTGAAAAACCAATCCAACAATTTAATATTCAACATAATTGTTACTCGACCTGACTTCGTAGCTGGGATTTCTATAATTATGAATGTATGATATACATTGTAACCAAAGATTTTTTTACAAGTTTTGGTCGGTATTATTATCAGGAAAAAAAAAAAAAAAAAAAAAGGTTCAGAGAAGAAACGAGATAGAAACAAAGAAGAAAGAGTTAAATTATTTTCATTAAAGAAATATAAAACCAGGAGAGAGAGTAAAGATTGAAAGATGAATTGGGTTGATTTATTACATTCAAAGTTCAAAAATAAAATCGTAACCATTCTACATTTCTACCCATTATAATCTAATGGCTTCAAAATTCTATAAGAATTTAAGTAAAAAATTTGTGCCATGGATCTTGCCCCATATATATATTTATTTATAATTGCCTAAAAATTAATAAGTTAATTTTCTTTTGCAATTTATACCTTATAGGATATGAAAGTGGAAGAGGAACTGGAAAGTTTGAAGCACAGGATAAAAGCAAAACTTGAAGATAAAAAGAGATCCACCGCGAGGAAGAAGTATCTTTTGCTTGTTCTTGATGATGAGGGAAATAAGATGAAAGATAATGATTTGCAGGATATCAGAGCTGTGCTTCCTTCCGATGACCGTACTCCTGTAAAGATATTAGTTACAAGAAGAAAGAGTGAAGAAGCCCCTATTATTGAGGGAAACGCTAAGGAGGTGACATTTGAACCCCTGTCTTTTGAAGGGTCGTTAACTATATTGGAAAACAGCATAGATAAAAAATTTCGTAATATTCAAGGTTTCGAGGATTTGTTTGATGCAATAGCCAAAAAGAGCAAGGGTTTGCCTGCTGCAATCACTGTAATGGCAGGAGCCTTAAATTATATTGCAAGACATAGTTCTGGGGATTGGACAATGGAAAGTGCACTAGAAAAAGCAGCTTATTATGAGAAAGCAGATAAGGGTGTAAATCTGCTAATTTCTTGTGCATATGAGATGTTGCGTCCATTACAATGAGTTAATCACTCACTGGATTATGGAGGGCAATTTTGATCACTTTGATCATATTGAGAAGGCATACAAGGAGGGACATAGTGTTCTAATGGAGCTACTAGATCGTGGCATGTTGAAGATACAAGATGACAATATTGTTTCCATGGAAGGAGCAGCACTGAATATCGTTGATTCCCGACCTCGAGGGTATGGTGGGACAGCCAATCTTGGGTTGGCAAGTGTCTTTGGGAATGGTGAATGGAAAAGTCTTGGGCGAATTACACAAACAGAAGGCATGATAAAAACATTATGCAATCCCAAACATTGGCTGAAAGTCTCCACGCTACTGATCGATGGAAGTTGTCTCTCCCTAGAAAGCCATGACAATTTCATGGATCGCATGCTGGAACTTCAGGTTCTTGCTGTTTTCAATCCCAAGTTCACATCGATAATCCCATCCTTGTTAAAAATGGACAAACTGCTTGTCCTACTATTGAGAAGCTGCAATTTGCGGGAGGACATTGCTGACATCAATAAACTTAGGAAATTAGAAGTTCTTGAGATATCTGGTGCTAGCCAAATAAAATCTCTGCCAGAAGAACTATTTGATGGAATGACTGATCTTCAAAGCCTTAACCTATCTGGACTTGAAATCAAAACACTTCCTCCTCTTTCCAATCTAAAGAAACTACGTTTGCTCATCCTCAGGCGTTGTTCTTGTTTGAATAAATTGCCAAGCCTAAAAGAACTTATCAATCTTGAGATACTTGATCTTTCTGGTGCTTCCTCTTTTGTGAGATTCATTGACCCAACTCTATCATTTCTTTCAAATATTCAAATGATTGATCTTTCTGGCACCGCAATTGTACGTCTACCAAAATTCAAAGATCTTCCGAATCTGACACGAATTTTATTAAGAGACTGCTGTAGCATACATATGCTTCCCAACTTGCAGCAATTACCTAGTCTCCAAATTCTTGATCTCTCAGGAGCCATCACTCTCAATAAATTTAATTGTATTTCCATGGCAAGTTTGGATGATTTTAGAATCCTTGATCTTTCGAAAACTTTAATCAGTGAGTTACCATCCATCCCTTCAAGTCTCACTGAACTCAAGTTGATTGGTTGTTCTGAGCTTCTAAAACTGCCATGCACTACCGCACTCAAAAACCTCGAGTTACTTGATGTTTCCAATTCTTCCAAATTGTCTGAAATTGAAGACAAATCCTTTCAACATCTGACATACCTTCACTATCTCAACCTCTCTAAAACAAAAGTTGAAAATTTACCATCCCTTTCCAACCTTAAAAACTTGCGCAAGCTCTTGCTAAAAGATTGTTCACTGTTAAAAAATCTGCCAGATTTGGAAGGACTTACTGGACTTGAGGTGCTTGACATCTCAGGTTGTGAGAATTTGGACAAGTTGCCCAACTTGAATGCCTTTAAAAAACTTGAGGTTCTTGATCTTTCAGGTTGTAGTGCGTTGAAGGTTGAAGGAAATGTGTCCTTCGAGCACATGTCTCGTCTAAGGAAACTCAGCCTCAATCGATGTGGTGGTATGAACTTGAGTGAAATTGCTGCTAAATCCTTGGAGTGTATGACTCATCTTCAAATTCTCAAGCTCTCTGGAATTACAGAAGATATGTCATCAATATCCTCCAAGCTCACTACCCTCACCAATCTCATTCAACTTTCATTGAAAGATTGTCAAGGCTTAAAAACATTGCCATCTTTGGAAGCTCTTTCAAAACTTGAGGTACTGGATCTTTCTGGAACAGCTGTTGCATCTTTACCATTTCTTGAAAAACTTAGCAACCTTCGGGAGCTTTTGTTGAGTGGGTGTTCGAGCTTAAAAACATTGCCATCGCTGAAGGCACTTATTCATTTGAATGTTCTTGATATATCAGAGACTGGAATTATAGAGTTTCCTTATGAAATTTCAGAGTTGACTTGTTTAAAGCGACTTGTTCTGCCACATTTGAACGTTAAGAGAGAAGTTGACTGGAGGAAGATAAAACGCCTACCAGAGGATGTAGACTGGGGTGGCTGTGGTATTTCCATTCCCACTGAGACTGGAGCAAATGATCGAAAGCTTTCTATACTGGTGGAAGGTACCCAGTTTTTCCATTTTCTGAAGGAAAATCATGAGTTACAAGAAGCATGCTTCAAGCAAATCTCTTTCTCTGTTCGTCCTCCCAGTGAGCAAGCAAACAATGGAGAGAATTTTTGTTATAGTGATGAAGTTATGTTCAGCGATTACAGACATTTTTCTCGTTATAGAAAAGATGCCCTGGCTTTGGAAATCAGAGGATTTAATAGTTTTCCTACTGGTTTAGAGGATGTTCTCAAGCATACAGAATATATTTCTTTGACTGATAATATGTTTATGAAGCACTTGTCGGATTTAGATGCGGTCCAAACTGGGATGAAGGTAAAAGGTTGTTGGTTACAGGCATGTCCTAAAATGGAGATCATCTTTAGCGAAGAGAGTGATTTTGAATTGGGCAAAAATCTGGAGATTTTATGGGTTTCAAACATTCCTAATTTGAAGAGATTATACGGTGGGGAAGTAAAATCTGTGGATTTCAAGAATCTCACACATTTGCATTTAGATTGTTGCCCAAAGCTTGAAAATGTTTTTCCTTCATCCCAGTGTCCAGAAAACCTTGAAATCCTTCAAATTAAATTTTGTGATAGTATGAAGACTGTGTTTGAAAATGAGAAACCAGGCAAGTGTAAATTGTCAAAGTTACACACATTGCTTCTATTTGAATTACCGGAGTTAAAGAGCATTGGGATTACGTTGCAACCTATGCGAAAAGTTAAAATTTGGAAATGCCCGAAGCTGGAAGAAAGACTCAAATCTGCAGAAATAACAAGTCTTGAAAATGCGTGAGATATAGCTGCTTTCTCCACCGAGTCTTGAAAGTTACTACATGTACTTGAGGTTTGCTTTGGATTCTCTTTGTCTTGCTTTTTAGTAAACCTTTATTTATGTATATTTTGTTTCTAATGGCATATAAGTTGAGCAGTAGATCAGAAACTTCAAATTTGAAAATGGATTGATTTTACTCATCGTCTAATCTGTGTCTTATTTGTCAAAATTATATAACTTATTTGTCAAAATTTGCTAATTGCTTTTAATTAACTTCGGTCTGGGTACATGTTTGCTACTCCATTGTAGATACTGGCATACTTGGTTCCCAGGAGCTAGGGTGAATCAGAGAAAGAGGCTGATGATGAAGCAAAACAACATAATAATATCAATGACAAGGTTTACTGACAAATCAAAGAAATCGAGTGATGAAGTGCAAGAGACTGATACAGAGGAAGAACAAGAAACTGATTGTGGTATTGATGGATTTGGGTTTTTATTTGTGGATTTAATTTTTTGTTGTTGTTTGAGGATTTGAGTTTTGGTTTTGATTTGTGGGATTGAGTTTTGGTTTTTGTTTGTTATTTTTATTTTTGGATTGTGTTTGGGGGTTGAGAAAATGAAAGATAAAAAAAAAATAATTGATTTTGTTTTTTTGTTTTCTTTGTCTTTTCTGTTTCATTTTTTAATTATTAATTTAAATAATAAAATAGGTAACTAGGGGCACTTTAGTTATTGTGGGTTAAAATTGTGGTCAACGGTTAGAGTTAACGAAAGTCAACTAACGGTAAAGGATGTTTGTGTAATTATTGGTAAAAACTCCATATACATGAAATTATGCTTAAACTTAGGGGAAGTTTGTGCAATTAGTCCTATTTAAAGTGATAAAAGTTGTTGGGGGTGATTGGATGGTTTGTAGATTCTATATCTAAAAATAAATTAGATATTTTTTTTCCACTTTAACTAGAAGTAGACTCATATCTAAGAAAAGTAGCTAGAGAATACGTGTTGCTGGCAGTTAATTATGTAAGGCAAGAAACTCCTTAGATAGATACGTTCCGAGGCAAGAAAACTTGTCGTACAAGTAAGTGATTCCAGGAAAGGGAAAACTTGTATCTTAGACAATAAGAAAATAAGGTAAAATTCATAACTAGTCATAAAATTAGTGGAGTTATTATTTTTAGCAAGTATTAATATTTTTATTATTCGTAGTAAACAATTAACTTTTTGGACAACATTACCCTTAATGAATTTTTTTTTTTTTTTTAAAGTACTTTCAATTTTAATCAAAAAATTGGAGGTTGCAGACCTCCGATAGAGGTCATACGTGTAACCTCCAATGGAGGTTTCGATCTCTATTGGAGATTGCACAGACCTCATCTCCTTTCGAGGTCTCTATTTTTTTGAAAAAAAAATTAAGAGAAATTAGATTATTATTTAAAAAAAAAAAAAAAAAGGTTAATTACACAAATATGCCCCGAGTTTAAGTGTAATTGTATAATACAATTACACAATACAATTACACTTAAACTCGGGGTATATATGTTTGTGCAATTTATCCTTTAAAAAATGAAAGTAAATTAAAGTTGGAGGTAATTTTATCGGTTTAGTAAAAAGATTGATAAGAACAATCAAAACAATAATCCTGGCTAAAAATAGAAAACCCTTTAATTATACATTTATACGGTTAAAAAAGGCTATTGAAGGTTAAGGGAAATGAACCTCTTCTTATAGGAATTGTCCAGAAAGCTCTTTATAATCTCAACAGAATGTCACCTGCCACGACGTACAACAAGGCAATCCAATAATTGCTAGTCATTATATGAAATGAAACAAATGGAATAAAGATGTCTACTTTTTATGTTCTTTATCAATTGACAATAAGAATGTGACATGTATTACTGCCAGTGAGAATTCAACTAAATCTTTAAGTGCAACTCAGATATGTAGAAAAAACTAAAGTCGCGTTGATTAATTAATTGTACAGTTTTCCATACATATAATTAGAAGTCAGTTTGCAAATCATTTTACCAGTAGTAAGTAGTGTTTCTAAATGGGGATTCAACATTTTAGTCATCCTGAACATACGTTGAATTTGGTTGACTCGATCGAGGAGAATGAGGTTCCCAACAGCGATTATTGCAATGAAGTTTTGAGTTTTCCGGGTTGTGCTTGTGAATCTGAAAAAATGCAAATTTTAACTTCACAAATCAATGGAGGTTTCTAGAAAAAAAAAAAAAATTAATATATATATATATATATATATATATATATATATATAGAGGTATTTTTATCTATCACCATACGTTAGTGTCATCTAAACTCAAATTATTAAGTTTGTGATAATTCCAAAAATACCACTCCAAAGAGTGCTATAAATTTAAAGTATATGTTTGTGTGTTAATTCACGTTCTATATGAAAAATTGAAGTACTTTTCACGTGAAATTAATATTGCTTATAAAACTTTTGAATGTATCATCTACCCAATAAGTTTTTTGAGTTAATTTTTATGCACAAGATAAACATACAAAGCATTGAGAGAAAATATATAAGTTGGTTAAGGTTCTAATTTCTAATTCTAGAAATTAAAATACAAATAATTGTATATTGTGAAACGGTCAACTAAAAACTTCAAATGCAAGAGAAGGGTGACATACTATTTTAGCCTTACAGGACATTGCAATTTGCTGGGGTGATTGGATGGTTTGTAGATTCTTTAATTCTAAAGTAATAAATATAATCTACTAATAAATTAGATATTTTTTCCACTTTAACATGAAGTAGAATCAAATCTAAGAAAAATAAAAAGAAAAAGAATTAGAGAATACGTGTTGTTGGCAGTTAATTTTGTAAGGCAAAAGCTCCTTAGATGCGTTCATGGAGACATGGACAATAAAACTTGGACCGGAAGAAGAGAGTCTAGGAAAGGCGATTCTATTCTGGACATTGAGAAATTAGAAAAGAGTACGGATATTGACACCGATAAATATGATAAGTACACCCATGTCTAAAATTTAAAATTAAAACATTAATATAAACACCCATCTTAATGCCAATAGTACCCTTATTTAAGTGAATGTTTTCATTTTAATACAATTTATTTATAAACCCTCTTAAGTTATTAATACATCCAATTTCTCTAGAACGGTTAAGGAAATTAAAGTATTGGCATGGCTACAATCATTTGAAATGCAAGATTGGATTTCTTGTGTTGGTGGAACGAGTCAAGATGCAATGACATCTCATATTATTGTTGTAGCAGCATTGTCGATTTGGTATCCCATACCGCTAGTCCTTTCCATGTATCATATCGTATGTTTATAGAAGCTAGTCTTTTTCCCATACCGCTGTTACTTTTCCATGTATCATATCGTATGTTCCTAATTTACTGTAGGAGGCTGTTGTTTTTGGTCGTTTTGTACGGAGACAATTTTGGATGAATTTGTAGGAAGCGAAATGAAACATAAGAACGTAATTTATTGACATCCTGGGCAATGGAACTAATATATTTGTCTTATTTTATAACATATAATGCCTGCAAGTAAATAGAGATAAAAGAAAATGCATTAGGAGAGCTGTGACTAGATCAATCATGTGTTCATAATTGATTTTCTTGCAACAACTCTGCAATCTTCTTAGAAATGCAATAGGCTGTGGATTGGATAGTAATCATGGGGTTGACACCAATTGCACTCGGCAGCACACTCCCATCACATACAAACAAGCCCTCTGTTTCCCAACTTTGACCATTCTCATCAATTGCACCTTCTTCTTCACTAGCACCCATCTTACAACTTCCCATCTGATGCGCAGAAAAATATAGGTTCCAATTCTCTCCCACGGAGCTCGGACTTCTGTCTATCGTAATGTTGTCCAGAAACTACTCCATTTTTTCCTCCTTGATACCTTCACATTTAATTCTCTGGCCATCACTCCCGAAGGTTCCCACTTCTACAGCTCCTGGTCCGATAAAGATTCTTAAAGCTTGTCTCAACCCAATTTTAAGATTTTCTTTATCGACCTGATTAAACCTATACTTGTGACACCTACTCTTGCCACACTTGTTGTTCATCCGTTGATGAAGTTGGTTATGGCAATAAATGAGAAATATAATTCCACTGTGGCAGAGCTTCTTGCAGAAGGCATGGAGAGTACATGGAAGCTAGATGTGCATTGGTTCTGAAATACATCATCTAATTGGGGATATATTTTTCCAGATAGAGTGCAAAAGTGGTCCATCATCCAACTCAATTGGAGAACATCATGTTGTACACCTGTACCAGCATCGATTAGGGAGACTTTAATTTTGGAAACCTTACTTAGATTCTTTCGAATCCAAAGAGAACACCCAAAATTTAGTTTTCAAGTAAAAATAATTTAAGTTTGTTTTCTCTACTACAAAAACTAAAATTTTGATATTTGAACTAGAATTAGGGTTTAGTTTTTTATTTTTATTTTAATAAAGTGATATAGTTGAAGATATGGGTGTAATTAATGGGTGTACATAGTATTTGGTTTATTTTTTAATTAAACTAATTTGTCCTTATTGGTAAATTCCTATTGGGATATTTTTGTAATTAAATTTTTTATTAAAATATGAGTGTGCTTATTATATTTATGGGTGTCAATATCAACACCCATCAGAAAAGTGAACTTCTTATGGGAAATGTCCAGAAAGCCCTTCAGGAGATCTCCACAGAATGTCACCTACCACGGCAACAAGGCAATCAGAGGATACCTTCTTATCTAGGGCATATCTAATAATTAAAACCCGATGAAAATTGGGTGTTAACACGTACTTTACTAATTAATATGATATGACTAAACAATCATATTTATTCACTTGGATTGAAAATATATAATGCATGAGATGTAATATATAATAGATAAAAGATACTACCACTATATCAAAAAAAAAAAAAAAAAAAAAAAGATAGATACTACCACAAGCTGAGGTCGGTCACTATTTTATCTATTAAATTATGCATTATTAAATTTAAAAATTGGAAGACAATTATCTGACCACATGAAATTATTGAAGGTAACTTTATGAGTTGGCACTATATAAAATGAAGAGTAATGCTACATTGTCCAAATTTGGTGCCCAAATCTGGTGCCCAAATGATGTGGTAACACTGTAGACCATTCATTTAAATCATGCAAATCTAATACAATTTAAATAAATGATCTACAGTGTTGCCACATCATTTAGGCATCAGATTTGGACACCAAATTTGGGCAATGTAGCATTACTCTAAAATGAAATCGATCAATGGAACAAAGATGCATGTCTGCTTTAATTTGTATATTATTTGTCAAATACCAATAAGAATGTAACATATGTATTGCCGGTGAGAAATCAACTAATTAATCTTTTGATCTTTGAGCCCGCACAACTCCAATAAGTTGAAAATAAAGTGAGAGTACGTTCGACATTGATTAATAAACTGTAAAGTTTCCATACATATATCAAGTCAGTTTGCAAATCAAGTACGTATACGTAGTAGTGTTTCTAAATGGAGATTATCAAACATTTCAGCCATCCTGATCATCCGTTGAAATTGGTTAAATCGATCGAGCGGAGTATGGTTCCCAACTGCGATTGTTGCTGTGAAGAGATGAGTTTTCCGGGATATGCTTGTCATGAAATATCTGCAAAACCAATTGTCTATTGGATAAAAGAAAACTGCAACTTTTATCTTCACAAATCATGCGCTGAATTGGCCCAAAAGATATCACACCCTCTTCACCTCCACCCTTTAATTCTCTCTGAAATTCCTGGTTTTAATGGTATCATATGTGATGGTTGTAGAAATCTCTACAAAAAAGGCTTCACTTACTACTGCAGTTGGTGTGAGTTCAACCTTCATCCCAAATGCGCTTCTAAACATGATCACGAGGAACTCCTGCAGCAGCAGACATTCAACAAAGCACTCACCACGCTCTATCATTTTTGCCACAAACATGCACTCAACTTCTGCAATTTAAAGGAATCAAATGGAAAAGATTGCTGTTGTTGCAACAAGAGCATCAGTGGTTCAGCTTATTGTTGTTTAGAATGTGAATTCTTCATCCACGAATCCTGTAAGGAGATACCGATGGAAGTTCAGCAACCATTTCACCCCCAACATAATCTTCGCGGTCAAGCTGTCGACAGATATAACCCCCGCAGATATAAATGTGAATCCTGTAAGTCGTCAATTAGAGGCATCAGAATAAGCTGTAATATGTGTCATTTTGACCTTCATGTTTCATGTGCTAATCCAAACAGATGCGCTCTAAAGCACAAGTGTCATGAGCACAATATGTATTATTTCGTTGAAGATGGCACAACGGCGCCATTTGAATGCAGCAAATGCCATGAGAAATGCCTTGATGATGAGCCCGTCTACCGTTGTGTGGAGTGTGATTTCAACCTCCATTTCAAATGCATTCCTATATCAAGTGATGTGATGATCACACAGAAACATCATCATCCTCTCACACTTATAGATTCAGTTAAGGAAGACAATCCACTCATCCAATATCTTATAGATTCAAATGATAAAGTAGATTATTCCATGGACTATTATTGTGATGAGTGCGAGACACCGGGGAATCCTAAACATCATGCCTATTATTGTAAGGAATGTATCTACATTGCTCATATTGAATGCATAATCTTTGAGGTACGTCCATTTTTACTTTCTTTTAATCAAGATTCCGATTGCACTCTGTTAGAGGATATATATATATATATATATATATATATATATATAATATCCTTCTTAATATTATGATTAATTATTTTTAAATAGTTTTTTTATACCACCTTCTGTTGGTGCGATCCAATGTAACGTTACCAAGCAGTATAAGAATCATTTACCACCAAATCATATTGTACGGTAGTTATTTTAAAATGGTTTCGGTGTCCGAAATTTTTGAAATTTCTTCTAATGTATTTCATTCTTCATATCATATAATTTTTATTTTTTTTATCAAGATCCTCACATCTTAGGTAAAATTCAATGAAATTATTTAAATTTCATCACAATACTTACAATATAACCACAGTACAGTTATTTAAATCTTAAAATCAGAAATAATATCTTGCTTATAATACTCAACAAAATTTGTTATATAATTTCCCACTTGAACATCTATCACATAATTTCTAATTGTTGGTAGATATTTTTGTTTCTTTCAGGATAACACTCCACCGGAGATTCCGTCAGATATGAATATTACACATGGGACAGAGCAAAAGATGAGTGATGAAGCAGACCATATAACAGAATTACAAGCTGAAGAAAGCATGCCCAAGGTTGGTATAAATTTACTACTGATCTGTATATAACTATATTAAGTAAACCCAGTCACAATAATATTAATATTAAGATCTCTAGTTGACAGACAAATTTATTAGTCTACTCCATTGAATTTTGATTTTGCATATTGGAGTTTTAATATATTTTGTTTCATCAATATATTGGTTAAAATCATGTAAACAATTGGCCTTATATAAACAGAGATTGTTGTTTGCTGTTTCAGAAGAATGGTGCTACTACTTCCTTGGATTCCAAGTGTAAGGATAATGAACAACTTTTTAGCCATCCTAGCCATCCTCATCATAAGTTGACTTTGCTGCAGCTGGAGCCCACTAATGGTGGGTCGAGTGAGAAGATTAAGTATTGCAATGGTTGCAATGAAGTGATGTGTTTTCCGGGTTATGCTTGTCAAGAATCTGCAACATGCGAGTTTTATCTTCACAAATCATGCTCAGAATTGCAACCAAATATACAACACCCTCTTCACCACCACCCTTGAAACTCTGAAATTCCTGGATCTTATTCTGATAATTTTAATGGTATCATATGTGATGGTTGTAGAAATCTCTACAAAAAAGGCTTCACTTACTACTGCAGTTGGTCATGTGGGTTCAACCTTGATCTCAAATGCGCTTCTAAACATGATCACGAGGAACTCCTGCAGCAGCGGACATTCAACAAAGAACTCACCCTCTATCATTTTTGCCACAAACATGAACTCAACTTCTGCAATTTAAGGGACTCATATTATAAACCTTGCTGTTGTTGCAAGAAGATCATCAGGGGTTCAGCTTATTGTTGTTTAGAATGTCGAATCTTCATCCACGAATCCTGTAAGGAGATACCAGAGCAAGTTCAGCACCCATTTCACCCCCAACATCTTCTTCTCGCTCAAGCTATGGAAGTTACGATACATGTGCCGCTCAAGCTATGGAAGTCAAGAATCATGTACCCTTGGTACCCTATGTACCCCCCTGATACATGTAATGCATGTCTGTTGCCAATCCGTGGTATCAAAATCAGCTGTATTAAGTGTTACTTTAATCTTCATGTCTCATGTGCTAATCCAAATTACAGAGCCCTAAAGCATAAGTTTCATGAGCACAATATGTATTATTTTGTTGACACAACGGGATCTTTTGAATGCAACAAGTGCTATGAGAGATGCACTGAAAAGTCCTTCTACCGCTGCATGGAGTGTGATTTCCACCTCCATTTGAAACGCATTCCTATACAGGGTGTTGTGACGGTCACACAGAAACATCATCATCCTCTAACTCTTATAGATTCAGTAAAGGAAGACAATCCTCTCATCCAATATATTATGGATTCAAATGATAAAGTAGATCATTCCATAGACTATTATTGTGACGTTTGCGAGACACCGGGAAATCCTAAGCATCATGCTTATTGTTGTACATAATGCATTTATATTACTCACGTGGAATGCATAATCTCTGAGGTATGTTCATATTTACACTCATTTAGTAATGATTTTAATTGCTCTCTATTAGAAATTAAATAGCATAATTAGCACCATTGTTAGATATTATTATTATCGTTATTATTTTAAAATAGTTTCTGTGCTCGAAAAATTTCAAATTTCTTATTGCTTACTCTTTTGCACATTAGAATGGATATTGGATATTTCCATTTATATGATTTCTCTTACAAAGAGCATAACTTAATAATTGGTGTTTCTCTATTACTCATGACAGTCCTAAATGAAAATTCAGACCTTAGTTTTGTAACTTTACAGAATCAGCTATTTTTGGATCAGTAATTGGTACATGTATTTGCTACAGGAATGCCCTCCATTGTAGATACTGCAATACTTGGATACTTGACGAGGTTGACGAATCAGAGAAAGAGAGTAATGAAGTGCAAGAGACTGATACAGAGGAAGAACAATAAAGTGATATAGAAGACTAGTATTACCCGGGTTTTTTTTATTATTATTATTTTAAAAAATAAAAATATGTTGCAAATCTGAGATTTCAAGAAGAAGAAGAAAGCATCATATAGTCTTGTTTGGAAAGTGGAGACAGATTTACTAAATTGTTAGTTTGAATAAAATTGGAAACAAATTGTGAATCAAATTTTTTTAAGGGAATTGTATAGTTGCGACCAAGAAAAGTTCAATTAAAAATCAAGCAAAAACATAAGAAAACTGGGTTAATTGATTAATTCTGGGTTTGATTTGCTTCTAGGATTTAACTGATTTCTGGAGATAGACTGGAAAAAAAGTTTATGGGAAGATAGAAATTAGAATCTATGTGCTTCAGTGTGTGAACGTGAAAATACAAACAGAGAAGAAGAAGAAGAAGAGCAAGAGAGAAAGTGCAGATAAGATTAAAAGGCTGTCATGTAAATATAGTGATAGAACCAGCCTCAATTAGGGTTTAGGGTTTACCAAATTACGACAATGCCCCTTATGTGTATTGGGAAATTAATGGGCTCCAAACACTACCTTTCAGCCCATTATACCCTGACTTTTTTCTAAGTACACCCACTGTCACACCAATTTACTTTAATTCATCCTTTAAATTGTTTTCTTTGTATATACAATAGCACCAAAATTTGTTAGGATCAAGAACGTCAACGTTTAGAGTTAGGATCCCACTATAAAAGCATCCTCATTCAGACCAAACCCTAGATTGTGCCGTCGTTCAACTCTTGATGCTTAATTCTCTCTTAAACGCTTCTCCTTCTCTCTAGAAACACCTTGCCATTTCTTCCAATGAATCCACCAATTTCTTCACCGAAAAGCTACCCTTACAAAGATTGAGTTCGATTTACAAAACCCACTTCATAGATCGACACTTGAGTTGCTCATTTATGCCATTTTTGATAATAATAAAAAAATTCTTTTCTGATGATGATATGTTTGGAAGAACAAATTAGGGTTAAGTTTGTTTTTTTTTTTTTTTTTTTTTTTAATTTAAAAGTAAAATATATATATATATCAAAACCGGGTATCCGGGTTTATACGGATACCGGCCCGGGTACCCGAAAAACCCTTACTCGGAGCCGTGTAAGGAGGGTAAGGCCGGGTACATTTGCCATCCCTAGATCTTGCACAATTAGATGAAAGAATCGCAGGTGTTAAGAAAAAGATGGACAAATTAGCTTCAAAACTTGAAGTCCTCCAAGAAAACGTGGCCATAAATTTCATTCTCTATCTTAAATTTTTTACACTGCCAATAGTTAGCTTATTTTGGTTGAAGAGTGAGCAGAATCATGTCAGTGTGTAAAATGAAATGTAAATGCTCAAACAGACTGAACATAAAAGTAGTAGTAGATGACTCTCCTTTGCCTGAAAAAAAAATTATGGAATATGTACATGGCAACAATGAGAATTCAGATTGATCAACATGTGTTATTCCAACTTCCAAACAGTAATACAATGCTAATTCTGATTAATTAATCAGAAAAAAGTTCCAATACTGCGCTCTTCTGATATATCAGTACTGGGTTCATTCCATCTTTGTAGTAGCAGCTTTATGAGTTTTGGAACAATATAGAAACAAGCTGCCATCAAAGCAACGACGAACAGCTTCTTTCGATAAGTAACCTTCTTCATCCTTTGCAAGTACATACAGAGCCCCCCATTCCAATTTACTTGCAGTCCTGCAACAATTAAAAATCATCTTCAAGTTAGTCATTGAAATACTTAAGTATATTGAATGTGTGTACTGAGGAAGAGATCAGAGAGAGAGAGAGAGAGAGAGAGTGAGACCAGCCAAAGAAATCAAAGGCATTGCGGGTACACTGAGTCATGTGCCACAGCTCCCCTAGCGTAAGCTTATCCGGCACTGTATGAGCATATTTGCTGAAAATGTTCTCAAGATTCGCCGGAATATACCTGCAGAACCAAAATTATACTTATGATTATGATGATCGAAAAGAAAATGAGAGTAAACACGAAGATTCATCAATAAAGTAATTAATTCAAGCAACAAAAAAGAAACCGCCGGCTCCAAAAGCTTCTGATTAATGATTATGAAGTGAGGATCGAAAATTCTGTCCTAGGAAGTAACCAAATCTACAAAGTGGAAATTCTTCTATATCAAAGATAGGAGACTTTAGAAAAAAAATGTATAGGCCACCAGGCACCTACTGGGTGATGCACCTAGCCATTGAAATGTTGAAACATCACCATGTTTCAGCTTTTTTATCTCGATTTTTCACATTTTCCCTTTCTTAATTTCTCTCTTTCTCTTTCATTCCATTGATTTTTACTGGTTTTAATTCTGACACATAATGATATGCCAGCATTTCAGTGGCCGGGTGTAGTTAGTGCACTTAAGATTTTCTCAAGACTTCCTAGCATCAATCAATCGATAGGACAAGTAGATTCATTTATCATACTAAAGTTCAATATCCATACAGCTCATAAAAATGATTGCTCTCACCTTCCTTCAGTATCATAAGTGGCTGAATCACTTCAATTCCATGCTTTGCCTTGTGTATATTCTAGATATATATTGGGAAGTAAGGAGATGGCAACCAAGATTGCAAGAAAAAGTACCATAGCCAAAAAAATGGGTAGCTGCAATGTTGAAAAGAAACAAAGAATATCTAAATAGACAAACTTACAGGTAGTGTAGCATAACTCATGGTGATGTGACCAAGAATCATGAAAATGAAAGAAGCAACTAGATTGAAACCTAATATTTGAAATCCTGCACAGAAATATTGAATGGTTTTATGTCAGCAATGTGCAACTGGCCTCATAAGGAAAAATGACGAGACGAAACCAAGAAATAACCCCTCATATGCGAAACTATAGAAGATCCCTTTTAAGATCAAACAATTCCACCGAATAGGTTACCTACTTTTGATGGTCAAATGAACCAGCCTTTAATACTAACATTCTGAATTCTTTTACGAATTTCATGGTTTCTTGATTTTAGAACACGAAATATTTTACGCATTAAAGAAGGGTACATGATGCCATCATCATCTTGATCAAAGAAGGCAACATGTTGCTAAAGCACAGACGTATTGTTACGTTTGTGTCCCCATGTTCCATTTACATTTTCTGTATTCGGCGCAACCACCGCTAGCTCGAGGCACATCTGAAACAATAAATCATAGCACACGCGTATATGGTTTTTATTTTGTTAGTTCGATACATATAAATCATTTCAAAACATCAATCGTCCACGGATCAGAATGTCAGAACGTCCTGACTTTAATTCTATCGATCCTCGTTAAAAACGAAAAATGTACAATACTATATATTTTAGAATGCAAGAGCACAAATAATAGGGAAAAGAAATGAGATGGAAATAAATATTACAGGGTTTGGGGAGCTTGGTGTTGAGATCGTCCCTGATCTGCCTCTCTGAAGTTACCGGCGCCCAGGGGCGGAGCCCCCCACACAAGTTTTTTAAAAAAAATCTCTAAGTTTGTATTAATTTTTTTTTTTTTAAAATGAAATAATTGCACAGTCCAAATGAAATAATTGCACAGCTATCTATTCAATCTTCATTTTTAAAAGCCCAATAACCTTAAACATAATAAAATAAACTCAAAAGCCCAACTAGCCCAAATAAATTGTTATAAAATATTGGGTTAACAGCACCAGACCCCCCTAAACTATAAGCGAATTTACAAATTGCCCCCTCATCTTTTTTTTTGGACAATTTACCCCCTGAACTCCCATTAATTGGCAACAACTAACAAAATAGTGACGGACGTCAGAGGCAAATTACATTTACATACCCTAATTATTTGTATAATTACATTAAAACTGAAAAAATATAATAATATCACACAAACACCCTTTGACTTGTTTGACTAATGTCAAAAAAAATAAAAATAAAAATATTAATTATTTAAAATAATAATAATAATAATAATAATAATAATAATAATAATAATAATAATAATAATAATAATAATAATAACAACAACAATTAGGGGAGTGTATTTTATATATTTAGCATATATTTAATTTATCTCCAAATTCTTTATATCATCAACACCACCAAACCAAATCAAAAAATTCATCAACAAAAAATGAAAAAAAAAAAAAACTAATATTAAATTTATAATTAATTAAATTTAAAAATAAAACTAAATAAATTTATAATTAGTGAACTAGTTAACCTTAAATTTAAAGGATTTTTTTTTATTAGGTGGAGATCCAATCTAGATTGGATCCCAACCATCCATTGCATAGATGGATGGTGAAGATTAAGAATTGAATCAAAAAGGAAAAAAAGAAAAAAAGAATTTTTGATATTAAATATTTAAGATTAAAAAAATTAAAAAGAAAAAAATCTTATGAAAAAGACAAAATTGTTATAAAATAAATGAAGAAATAGATGAAGAATATGTGAAGATCAATTGAAGAGCATGAAGAACATTTGAAGATCATATAATAAAGTGAATAAATGATAAATGGAGAGATGAGAGATGAGAGATGAGAGATGCGAGAGAATGAGAGAAGAGAGAAACAAGTGAGTGAGAATAGAGAATTACTTTTATATTGGATAAAATGATCTCATCAGTTGGTTTACAAAAGAGATAATCACATATATATAGGCAAGGCAACCAACTAATCACGTGGGCCACGTGGCTACATGGAGGATTAGCTTAGTGAATAAGAAAGCATATTAAGTGGGTCAACTAAGTGGTCAACTAAATGGAAAAGCCATATATATATTATAATACTCCCCCTTAGATTTTCCACTACTTGAAATTGTAATTTTCTAGGAAAAACCCAATGGGATAAAACCTAGTTAAAATACATACAATGACCTTCTGGATATAGTGGGGGGTTGGACATTAAAAACTATCTCATTAAAAACCTTGTCAGGAAAACCCAATGGGAAAAAACCTGATCGAAGGGAAAAAGAGTATAGTGTATATATGTCCATTCAAAACTTTGCTCCCCCTGATTGAACGCTCCCCCTCATAAAACTTCAGTATTTAATCTTGTAATTTCGAAAGTCGACGCATGCCTATTCCATATACTAGCTTCTCAAAAGTTGATGTAGGCAATGATTTGGTAAACAGATCTGCAAGGTTATTTGTAGACCGTATTTGCTTAACATCAATTTGTCGACTCTGTTAAAGCTCATAAGTATAGAAGAATTTAGGAGAAATATGTTTGGTTCTATCTCCTTTGATATATCCCCCTCTAATTTGAGCAATGCAAGCCGCATTATCTTCAAATATCTGTGTTGGCATTTCTGTAGATAATGAAAATCCACAAGTATTTTGAATGTGATGAATAATTGACCTTAGCCAAACGCATTCCCGACTTGCTTCGTGAAGTGCAATGATTTCAGAATGATTAGATGATGAAGCAACCAAATTCTGTTTCGTGGAGCGCCATGATATTGCTGTGCCATTATATATAAAAACATATCCCGTTTGTGAACGAGCTTTGTGGGGATCAGACAGATACCCGGCATCAGCATATCCAAGTAAACCTGAAAAATTGTTAGACTTTGTATAAAATAATCCTAAATCTTTCGTTCCACTGAGGTAACGGAAAAGATGTTTGATTCCATTCCAATGCCTTCGAGTTGGTGCTGAGCTAAATCTAACCAGTGCATTTACAGAGAATGCAATATCTGGTCTAGTACACTGAGCCAAATATAATAAAGCATCAATCGCATTAAGATATGGTACCTCAGGACCAAGTATCTTTTCATCATTTTCTTTTGGACGGAATGGATCCTTTTTAGGATCAAGAGTCCTAACAACCATAGGAGTACTTAATGGATGAGCCTTATCCATATAGAATCTTTTTAAAATCTTTTCAGTATATGCTGATTGATGGACAAATACTCCATTTGATCTATGCTCAATCTCAAGGCCAAGACAATATTTTGTTTTTCCCAGATCTTTCATTTCGAATTCCTTTTTCAAGTATTCAGCAGTTTTCTGAAGTTCTCCAAGGGTTCCAATTAAATTCATATCATCAACATAAACTGCTATGATAGCAAATCCAGATTCTGATTTCTTAATGAAAACACATGGACATATAGGATTATTAATATATCCTTCCTTTATCAGATATTCACTTAGACGGTTGTACCACATCCGTCCAGATTGTTTTAATCCATATAAAGACCTTTGTAATTTTATCGAATACAAATTACGAGGTCTTGAGTTACATGATTCTGGTATTTTGAACCCTTCAGGGATTTTCATGTAAATATCTGAATCTAGTGAACCATATAGATAAGCAGTCACTACGTCCATTAGACGCATTTCCAGTCTTTCCAAGACAGCCATGCTTATTAGAAATCGAAACGTAATTGTATCCATCACTGGTGAGTATGTTTCATCAAAATCAATGCTAGGTCTTTGTGAGAAACCCTGTGCTACGAGTCGTGCCTTATATCTCACGACTTCATTTTTCTCATTACGTTTTCTTACAAAAACCCATTTGTACCCAACAGGTTTGACGTTTTCAGGCGTCTGGATTATTGACCCAAATACTTCACGTTTGGCCATTGAAGTCCACTCTGTTTGAATTGCTTCTTTCCATTTAGGCCAATCAGACCTTTGTCTACAATCATCGAGATTATGAGGTTCATAATCATCATTTATAATTTCAGTTGCGACTGTGTATGAAAATACATCATCGATGATTGTTTCTTCACGATTCCACAATTCTCTTGTATAATTCATAGAAATTTCCTCATTTCTACATTCTTGTATCTCTTCAGAGATTCTTTCCTCCACAGGGGATTTTGACACTTTAATAGCTTGTGTCCCTTCAGGGACATTTAACTCTTCTGGAGTTAACTTAGAGAAAGTGGATTTATTTATTTTCCTTTTTCGAGGAACAATATCTTTTGAGCCAATCGGTCTACCACGCTTTTGGCGTGCATTAGATGATTCTTTTGCTATAATTTGTTTAGATTGTTTCTCTGGAATAATCACCCGTGCTGGTACATTAACAGCTGGTATGTATGATTTCGTTACCCTAGTAGCATCTGTAAATGCATCTGGTAAGTGATTTGCTATTGCTTGAAGATGTATTATCTTACGTACTTCATTCTCACATTGAGATGTGTATGGGTCTAATGAATTAGACTAGGAACTTTCCAGGAAGTTCATGCTTCTCTTTAGAAGTAATTTTTCTTTCCCCTAATGATGGGAAATTTGTTTCATCAAAATGACAATCTGCAAACCGTGCTGTAAAAAGATCACCAGTCAAGGGTTCCAGATATCTAATAATTGATGGTGAATCAAGACCAACATATATTCCCAAACGCCTTTGGGGTCCCATTTTAGTTCTTTTTGTTGGTACAATTGGGACATATATCGCACACCCAAATGTACGTAAATGAGATATGTCTGGTTGATGACCAAGTACAAGTTGTACTGGTGAATACTGATGATAAGCAGTGGGCCGAAGCCGAAGCCGAATTAATGCAACAGCATGTAAAACAGCATGCCCCCATACGGAAATCGGTAATTACGTTCGCAATAGTAAAGTCCTTGCAATTATCTGGACACGTTTAATAAGTGATTCTGCTAATCCATTCTGAGTATGAACATGTGGAACTGGATGTTCAACATCAATCCCAGCCACTTTGCAATATTCATCAAATGCCTTGGAAGTAAACTCACCAGCATTATCAAGGCGTATGGATTTAATTGAATAATCAGGAAAATGAGCCCGAAGCCTGATAATCTGTGCAAGTAATCTTGCAAAAGCAACATTACGTGTTGATAATAGGCATACATGTGACCATCTGACAGATGCGTCAACTAGAACCATAAAATAATGAAATGGTCCACATGGTAGATGAATAGGTCCACATATATCCCCTTGAATTCTTTGTAAAAATGATGGGGATTCAAAACCAGCTTTAGAAAAAGATGGTTTTATTGTTAATTTCCCTTGGGAACATGCAATACATAAATTCTCATGGGACAAAGGAATCTTTTGGTTCTTTAATGGATGCCCTTGAGAATTCTCAATGATTCTGCGCATCATTGTAGATCCTGGGTGACCGAGACGGTCATGCCAAAGTACAAATATTTTTGGATCTGAGAATTTCTGATTCACAACTGCATAAACTTCTACACCTTTAATAATAGTGTAATATAGTCCAGAAGATAAAGCACACAGCTTTTCTATGATGAGTTTCTGGAGTGAATTATGAGAGGTAATGCATAGATATTCAATATTATCTTCATTCATAGTTTCAATATGATATCCATTCTTCCGTATATCTTTGAAACTAAACAGATTCCTTCTGGATCTACTTGAATATAATGCATCATCGATACATATTTTAGTATTGTTTGGTAATAATATCATGGCTCTTCCAGAGCCTTCTACCAGATCTGCTGGACCTGATACTGTATTAACATTTGCTCTGAGTAAATTTAAATTTATAAAATATTTCTGGCTCCGCAGAATTGTATGAGTTGTTGCACTATCAACTAAACATATATCTTCTGCTTCTAGCTTTTCAATAAACCTCAATTTATCGTTTGGATTCATTTTGTATGCTTCATAAAGAAAAATAAAATGCATATTAGACAAATTGATTCAAAAGTATATATATTGCACTGGAAATATTTTACATAAACAAAATAACAAAATACTACTACTGTGAGTAGTATTTAATTGGTATGGACATTCCCATCACCAATTGAAGCAGCTGGCATGTCTTTCGGGTCTGGAAAGAAATCTGTAACATTGAGATGCGTAATATCTCTAGGATATGAATCTTCAATGAAATGAGCTTCTGTTTTCTTTCCTTTTCCACTGATTGATGCTTGATACAAATCCACCAGGTGTTTAGGTGTTTTACATTCATTTGACCAATGATTATAACACCCACACCTAAAACAAACACTGTCATTCGCATTAGGCCTATTTTGAGCATTTTTTCCATTATACTGTCTGGCTTCATAAACATTCCACTTCTGCTGAGAGTTTTGATTATAGCCACCTGATCCAGGATTACCACACCCTCTTTTAAAACTGCGACCACGGCCCCGGTCAAGATTACGACCGCGATTAGGATTATAACCATTACCACAGCCATGATCAGAATTATGATTATACCCACGGCCTCGACCACGACCACGACCACGACCACGTCCATGACCACAATATCCGACAGTATTAGCATTCGCTTCTAGGAATGCTATGGAACCAGTCGGGTGTGATCCGTGATTTTTTATCAGTAGCTCATTGTTTTTTTCTGCTACTAAAAGGCATGAGATCAGTTCTGAATATTTTGAGAATCTACGTTCTCAATATTGCTGTTGCAATATTATGTTTGAGGCATGGAAAGTTGTGAGAGTTTTTTCCAACATGTCATTTTCAGATACATCTTGACCACATAATTTCAATCTTGTGGTGATTCTAAATAGAGCAGAATTATATTCAGAAACTGATTTATAGTCCTGAAATCGTAAATGATGCCATTCATATCTAGCATTTGGTAACATTACATCATGCTGATGATCATAACGATCTTTTAGCTCTTGCCACAAGTCTTCAGGTTCTGTGACAGTAAGATACTGAGCTTTTAAATTTTCATGTAAATGATGACGAAGTATCACCATCGCTGTGGATTTGTCCTGTTCATTAGCCTCACTACCATCATCAATGGTATAATACAGGCCTTGGGATTTTAAGTATAACCCCGCATCAATAACCCAAGACATATAATTATCTCCCGAAACTTGGAGTGCATCAAACTTCAGATTTGCAAGTTTAGCCATGCTTACAACTTCCTTTTTCTGTAAATTAAATTGTAAATTTAATTTAGTGCGAATATAATTAAAGAGCATAATGAATTAAAACAGTTTATTTGGAGACACAGCATAAGCCAGTCCTAGGACACAGCATAAGCCAGTCCCGAGACACAGCATAAGCCAGTCTCATATATTGCATAAAAATAAATACTGAATATTAAAACAGTTTATCTGGAGACACAGCATAAGCCAGTCCTAGGACACAGCATAAGCCAGTCCCGAGACACAGCATAAGCCAGTCTCATATATTGCATAAAAATAAATACTGAATATTAAAACAGTTAATCTGGGGACACAGCATAAGCCAGTCCTAGGACACAGCATAAGCCAGTCCCGAGACACAGCATAAGCCAGTCCCGAGACACAGCATAAGCCAGTCTCATATATTGCATAAAAATAAATACAAATATTTAAACAATATAAATAAATTCAGAACTATATATAGAGGATCCGTTTGACGGCATAGCCATCTTGTATACGGAACTATAAATAGATCCAGAATATTAAGATGTAAGTAAATCACCCATCAGGGGATCCTTTCTACTTACATGCAATCGTGCTGATAACGTGTTATAAAATAAATGAAGAAATAGATGAAGAATATGTGAAGATCAATTGAAGAGCATGAAGAACATTTGAAGATCATATAATAAAGTGAATAAATGATAAATGGAGAGATGAGAGATGAGAGATGCGAGAGAATGAGAGAAGAGAGAAACAAGTGAGTGAGAATAGAGAATTACTTTTATATTGGATAAAATGATCTCATCAGTTGGTTTACAAAAGAGATAAACACATATATATATAGGCAAGGCAACCAACTAATCACGTAGGCCACGTGGCTACATGGAGGATTAGCTTAGTGAATAAGAAAGCATATTAAGTGGGTCAACTAAGTGGTCAACTAAATGGAAAAGCCATATATATATTATAATAAAAATATTAAAAACAAAAAACAAATCTACAATGTCCAATATTGAATGAACATTGCAGGTACTGAACTGGATTCATTATATAGTTGGTCAATAATCAAAGTTGCAGTAAGGAGTTTATCAATGAGTGCTGGTACTTCTAAATCGTAAACACCTTTCGTATTCTTTTGCTGCTGACAGCTGGCTCCTGGCTCCAGAAATATATTATACCGCGAATCTGTGAAGTTGCATGTTAATTCTGTCAACTGAGTGATTGAAAAGCATTACGCACAAAGTAAAAGAAAAGGCATTGGTACACAGTCGGATCCTTGCATGCTTCTCCATATTTACTCATTTGGCCGCAACTCCAACTTGTATGCTTGTATTTCCATGGGAGAGATAATTATGTGTCCCTCTTGGGCAACATCTCTATAGCAAGAAATTGGCCTGAAGTAGAGATTCTCGAAATTTAAGAATTTAAGAATTTCCAAGACTGTGTTTTCCGGTCAGGAGAACTTAAAAATTTATTATTTGTAAAATTGGGTGTGTTAATAACTTATAAGGGTTTATAAATAAATTGTATTGAAATGAAAACATTCATTTAAATAAGGGTACTATTGGCATTAAGACGGTTGTTTATAGTAATGTTTTAATTTTAAATTTTAGATATGGGTGTACTTATAAATATGGGTACGCTTATCATATTTATGGGTGTCAATATCTATATTCTAATGTGAAGTATACTCAAATCAAAGGAAAAAAAAAAAAAAGTAGAGAATACAAGGGATGCTGGTATCTAACCAGAATTGTTCCCTGAAAGAATAGAAGGCCGATCTAGCTAGGTTCCGTGCCAAGGAGTTGCCCGAAGGGGGCGCCACTTGACACAACCTAACACCGAACTCAGACAATAAGGCCCTGATATCATTAGCAACAAAACAGGCATCACCTAAAAAAGAAACATCAGAGTTCAGAAAGGGAATAACAGGTGCAAAATCAATTTCTACAAAATTAACAAGCAACCCAAAAAATTTCGCCAAGAGAAGACCCTCTCTAAGAGCCAGAAGGATTCCAGTTTCCTTGCTGAAGGAGCCAAATATTAATCTAGCTCTAGCCACTAGAACCTTGCCTTTATCATCTCTAATAACTATGCCCAGACTCAAAGCTTGAATATTTCTTTTAAAGGCCACTGCAGCATTCAATTTCAGACAACCAGGAGGTGGAGCTAGCCAATCGCCACAGGGGGGGGTGGGTCTTGAAGAAGGCCCTGCCACTGGAGTGAAGGCAGAAGTGGAATTTTGGAATTCAATCAGTAGATTTTCAGCTTTGGACACCACTTGCTCCTGCAAAAGGACTTTACCAGAAAAAAACGCAAGGTTCCTGTATTCCCAAATGGCCCAGACAATCATACAAAAGGCAGCCAAGTCGGTCAGGGAAGAGATTGAGAAGAACAAAAAAAGAATATCAGCTGCAGAACCATGGTGTAACTCATCAATGAAACTGTCAAACCGAGTAGCACCCCAAATTTTCCTAGACTCCCCACACCAGAACAGAGCATGTTGTTGGCAGTTAATTTTGTAAGGGAAAAAGCTCTTTAGATAGATGCATTCAAGGACAAGAAAACTTGAACTTCTTCTTGAAAGCTCTTCAGGAGAACGTCACCCGCGACGCAATAAGAAGGCAATCCAATGAGTGATCTTTGAGAACAAGTCCCATAAGAAGTCAGTTTGTAAATCAGTGTTTCCTGAACATACGTTAAATTCAATGAAATTATTTAAATTTCGTTACGATGCTAACAAAATAACCACAATATATATAGTTATTTAAATCTTAATCAGAAATAATATCAACAAAAATTGTTAATAATTTCCCACTTGAACATCTATCATATAAAAAAAGATACTATATTTAAAATTTAATGAAATTATTTATATTCCATCACAAAATAGCCACAGTATAGTTAAACCTTAAAATAATACATAATTTATTGCTTAAAGTACTCAACAAAATTTGTTAAATAATTTCACACTTGAACATCTGTCACATACATATTTCTAATTGTCGGTAGATATTTTTGTTCTATCATAAGGACACTCTACCGGAGATTCCGCCAAATTTGAATCCTACACATGGAACAGAGCCAAAGAAAGAGCAAAAGAAGAGTGATGATGCAGACTTTCACCCAGCTGAATCAGACCGTAACACTGAAGAAGCTGCACAAAGCATTTCCAAGGTTCTTTCATCAATTTTCGATTAAAAATCATGTAAATAATTGCCCTTAAACAGAGGTTGTTGTTTGCTGCTTCAGAATGGTGCTACTTCCAAGTTCCAGGTGTAAGGATAACGCAGAGAGGAAAATACAAAGACAAAAAAAATAAAAATGTTAAGTTTACGCTACCTGAACAAAAGATTAGGTGACTTGGACAATTGGTTACACAATTATTAAGTCTATAAAAAAAAATGCAATCAATTTGTATGCCTTATAAGAAGTTTTTGAATTGACATTTTACAGATTAAAAAAATATATAATTAGTGTTTGTGGTAGCCAAAAATGGTCTAACGGCCCAACATGCCAAGGCCCAATCTCTACCAGTCTAACCCAGGCCCATTGTGTTGGGTCGACCCAGACTAGCTGCCAGTAGAAGTTACCGTTGAAGACTCATTCAAAGTGAGCAGTTACGAAACAAGATGTAACTGCCCATTGGGAGAAAATCTCTCCTAGAATCACGTCCACTATCAAGAGCAGATAGTGGACGTTGAAGCCAAGGTGCCTAATATAAATAAGAGAGGCCTCCTTCACTAGAGCTCTCTGATTTTCTCTCAACTAAAGCCTACAAACAGCGTACTGAAACTCTGCCTCTAAAAACATTCCGGCCACCAGCGATCACCAGACATCAATCATTACCACCTCCACAATAGATTACTCAGCCCAAGTACACCTAAGGCTAAACGATCCAAACCCACCACCTTCGTTTTTACTGTGTTCTATTTATGCTTTAACTTTTCTTGCAGGTTCTTGAGGAGACGACTTCCTTTTATTCGACAGATTAACATCTTTTGCAGGTCTTCAGACCAGACGACATCCCCTTATTCGACAAGCTCAACCAAGTTGCCTTGGGCCTAGCACACATCCGACCCGATCCACATCTACCGTAGGTCGACCCCCTACAGTGTTTCTTTGTGTTTATTATTGATAGGAAATGATACATTAATATAATTCTCTTATTAATACCTTTTTTATTGTTTGAATATTAATTCAAGAAATATAATTTCTATCCGTGGAAGTGTAAATCACAAAAGCAATAAGCGCACTAACTTACAACACTTATCAAGACCGAAACACCTCGTTAATCTTATCAAACAACTTCAATGTTAATAAGAGAGTTGACTTTACAACTTCAATCTTATCAAAATCAACCTTCATGTTTGATTTTTTGGGGTCACACTACGGTTCGACTAAGAAAGTGGTTCGTATGATACGAACACACATTTTAACAAAATTATCAACAAAAGCAACAGGTAAAATTACATCTAACCAAATTTATTTCTCGGAGTATACAAATTTAATGCAATTTAAATGAATGCGTTGGTAAATCATTTGTAAAACAAATTTAGGCAAATAGCATCGTTGAAAACTCACGCACTATATCATTTTCAACCCCTCTCTCTCTCTCTCTCTCGCACTCTCCATCTTCTCTCCATATCTCACATTGACCCTAATTTTCACTCCAAATTTCAATTTCTGGGAGTAAACCTCAAAAAGGCTTCAAGGGAAAAGGGAAGGAATGAAGTCGTAGACCAAGTTTGGAAGGTTATAAGGTCATCGAGTACTGCAAGAAGCACGTCGAGTCCCCTAAGTCAGACGATCGATCCACCGGCGCCGTCGACGACGATCTCAAGGCCTGGGACGGCGAGTTCGTCAAAGTCAATTAGGATACCCTCTTCGATCTTATCCTCGTCAGTCATTCTTTTTCTTTCTAATTTTTTTTCTCATCTATGTAACTTGATTTGATTGGTTCGGATCTTTGTTTTTTCGGGTATTGATTTTGATTGTTCTTGTTCGGTGATTTTTTAGGGTGGTTGCTACTGTTTCTATTAAACGCGATGCCGGCGTCGTTCCCGCAGTATGTGACGGAGGCGATCACCGGGCCGATGCCAGACCCGCCGGGACTGAAACTGCAGAAGGAAGGGTTGAGGGCGAAGCATCCGGTGGTGTTTGTTCTGGGGATAGTCACTGGTGGGCTCGAGCTGTGGGAGGGGCACCACTGCGCTGAAGGACTGTTCAGGAAGTGACTCTGGGGTGACACATTTGGTGAGTTGTACAAAAGGTAATTAATTGCCTTTTAATAAATTAATTATTTTTTTAAAAAAATGTTGATTAGTGTTCTATTTTGTTTTTCGTTTTGGTTGAGTTAAATTTGTAAGTGTGTCAAGCTATAAAGGGCAAAAAAGTTGAAGTTATAAATGGTAGTTGAGAAACTGAAAAAGTGATCTCTCATAGCGTGAAATGTAAGGACGTTGTATCAATTGAATAAAAAAGATGAGCAGCTTCTGTTCAGTGTTGGTTTTTATACTTGTATAGCTAAAATTTATATGTGGGAGAGTTCTGAACAATAAATTCTAGTGGTGGGAATGGGATGATGTGTTATCTGGTTTCTTTTTCTTAAACTTTTGGGAAACAGTTTGGCGGACAAAAACTTCATTGACAAAGTTGGTCAATTAAATGAAATTGTAGTGTTTTATCATGATAAATGCTATTGTTGAAGGGTAAATTGCAGATTTTATGTTAGCAAATTCTTTTTTGATTATAAGGATGATGTTAAAAGGCCTATTTTTGCTGTTGAGATTTTCTAATGGTCAACAATGTTCTCTTGCATTTGAAGATCTCAGTTTCATTCATTGTGATGTTCTCTGTCACTTCATTTGCACTGATCATCAGTGGTTTACTCGTGGACACTCTTCTTCTTAATGATATTTGAAGGAGCTATTCAAATACCTTTTTGAGTGTTTTTTTGTGGCAAAACCAAATTCCCTTCAAGACTTAGATCATAGGTTGCCTAATTTTATAAACAATGCTTAGTTTTTGATGGCTATCTTTTGAGTGATATGCACTGAGACAACGAAGAGGGTTTCGAAGATTTTAAATGGTAGGAAGTTAGTACTTTATGGAGTAAATTCACTTTTGAGGTTTAATTTATATCTTTTGAGTTTAAAGATGTGTCATTCATCATACAACAAAGTTAAGAAGTTCTATTGGCCTGATAGATATATTTCTTCTATTTTTTGAGGATTGCTTTTTTGACACCCTTATGTTTAGGCCAGCCATGTTAATTGTACATATTTAGCTAATTCCTTATATATCATTTTAGGATGTGAACTTTTTCTTCAATTTCCTTTTGTCATATTTTCTTTCTGTTTACATTTTCTCTAGTGCAAAAATAAAAAAAAAATGTTTAGTCTCCAGTATTAGCTGCTCTTTTAACCGGGCAGTTCTTAGGCCGTCTTTCTGCATTTTATGAAATGGGTTGAGGCACCAACACCAATGGGTGGTGGGGGTGGGTCAGATTGGTGTGCTAACCATATAAAGGCAGTGATGAACATTGGTGGACCATTTTCAGGTGTTCCAAAAGCAGTCTCTGGACTATTTTCAACTGAAGCTAGGGATATTGCTGTTGCTAGGTTTTTCTCTGAACTACTGCGATATGAATAGAATCTGTTCTTGTTGTGACTTGTCTTATTGACTCTTTTATTTTTTTTCTTCAGTTATTTGGTCCAGTATCTTTATCCTTATTAACATTGTTTTTTAAATATTATGTAAAAAAACTAAAAATAATGTACAATGGTGTGGACACCTATTACAATACATGTCAATCCTTTTACTGAATTTCAGACATTGATCAATCCTAGGCCAGGGCTTTCACAGAAATTATATTGCATTGGCATTTGTTAAAAACAAAGAGTTGTTTTTATGTTTCTTCCTTCTCTTTATTTTCTCTTGAGTCCAAACCTAAAAGAGAAAATCAGAGTTACCCAAAAGTAACCGTCTTTTCCTAATAGGTAGGGTTGATTCCTGTTAAGGCACAGGGTATTGTTTAGTATTTCTACTGGTATAACAATTGTAATAGATTCTATTCTGTTCAGTAGCATTAGCTAAGAGATACCGCTAGACAACACTCTTTTATTGCATGAAATTAGTAACCTAGATGAATATTTTGTTTTATATAGTCATCGATATTTGTTTATTGGAACAATCTATTTGGGCATTTATAATTCTATTATCGTTTAATTGTTAGGTTTTTGGTCTATTTAAAGATTCTCATATTCTTGTATTTTTGTCTTTGATATCATTCTATTACATGTCTGAAACAGCTTTGATTTTTTTTTTTATGGCTGCATTTGTGATGCTACCTTTGTTCTCTCCAAATTTCACTTACATTTGTAGTTAAAACTTAAGCATTTAATACATTAATGTCATCTAAATTGGTTCTTTACATGTAAAACATGAATATTTCTTTTCAATTCCTTTTCAGCTCTTGATTAAATTGAAAATCCTTAAACAGGGCTTTCGTGCCAGGTTTTTTGGATAACGACCTGTTTGGTCTTCAAACGTTACAACATCTAATGTTGATGACCCGTACATGGGGTACAACTATGTCAATGATTCCAAAAGGCGGGGATACTATTTGGGGCGATCTTGATTGGTCACCAGAAGGGGGCTATATGTGTAGTGCAAAGAAGCTGAAGAACAATGATAATGCTGGACAAAATTTGAATCAAAGTTTGACCAAGTCAAAAGGTGTGAATTATGAGAGAATGATCTCATTTGGGAAAGACGTGGCTGAGGCACATGAGGTTGAAATCGGAATTGGGGGTATGAAAGCTGTTGTTGATTACAAGATTTATTACACAACTGGATCAATTTTGGATCTACTACATTTTGTTGCCCCTAAGCTTATGGCACGTGGAGGTGCTCATTATTCACATGGAATAGCTGAGAATCTGGATGGCCCGAAATACCAACATTACAAGTATCGGTCGAACCCCTTAGAAACAAAGTGAGATTCTTTGAAGCTTCTATGTTATTTTTAACTTTCTGTTTCTAATTTTTGACAAATTTGAATAATATTTAGGTGATCCCTTAATTAGGTTGTATATAAAACATATTCAATATTTAAGTTTGCAATACGCCCGCAACATGAACAATAGTTCCACGTTATCCTCCAATTCGATTGGTCTAGCTGTTTCTAAAATCATGAACAAAAACAATAAAATATTTGCTGTTGTTAAGTGAATAGGTTTGCATACGCCCTGTAAACATTTGTATGCACCAATTCGATTGGTCTAGCTGTTCATTCCAATTATTTCCAAATACACAGCTCGATTCGATTGAAGGAATTCTATGTATCAAATTTTGATTCAGACAAAATTTACAAGCTTCTAAAATTCAAATGCCCCATATGAAAAATCTTATTTATGGCCATATGAATTTTATCAATAAATCCTTCTTACTCTTATCATGGTAGACAAAACATGTATAATTCTCAAAAACAATATAAAGTCCTTCCGATACATATTTCCCAACACTCGGTAAATTTGTATCAAATTCAGGAAAATACAGTCATAAAGAAGTACATAACATTTTTTATGTTGTCATTTTCACATGATTTTACCTTCACACCATCTTTACCATGTCATCTCGACCTAAACATATTCCATCACCCATATTCACTGTGGTATTCATTGACTTGTCCAAATTAACGGAAGTCTTCATGTCCAAATTGACGTAAGTCTCCAATTTTGATGTCTTGTGATTGATTCAACTGATATACATATACCAAACATCGATAGCGCACACAGTAGAATAACATGCAAAAAATAAATTTTCAAATTTTTCCTTTTTGTTCCTTGCCAAATTTTGCTTGTTTTTCCTTCAATATGCAATATCTTTTAATATTGCCAAATTTCTTGTAATGATGTCGAAATGAACGCATTACAAAAATTTAGAACAATTATGGTCCGTTTGGTAATGTTTTTGTTTTATGTTTCTGTTAATGTTAACAATTGTATAAGTGACGGACAATTTAGTAAATTATATGAATTATATAAATAATTTAGTAGATGATATGAATTCTAATTATAAATATCTATAAATAAATTTTTATTTGAAATGCTTGGTTGAATGATAATAATTTCATTACTTGAAAATATAAATTTTAAATTATAATATACTTATCCAGCGATCACATTGGGTATTTGGGGGATAGGTGTACCCAAGATCTTCTCTAGTAAATTAATCTACAATAAGAACTAGTTCATAAAGATTTATGCTGATTTGTTCACTAAACAAGATTTAAGAGAGAAACGTTAAACTTATATCGTCAAGTCATGTCCTTGTTTCACAATCCCGGAATATTTTAATAGTTCAAAACAAAATAATGTAAAAAAATCATGCTCTAAATAATATTATTAAAGAAAATTATTTTAGAACAAAATGAATGAATAATGATATTTTGAGTTAATAATTTATGCCAACAATTATAGACATGAGGAATATGTTGTTGTGAGGAACGTTAAAGTTGTTCGTGATGGTATATATTGACTAGTTCACTAAACAAGTTTAACGTACGTTGAACTTGTGATCGTGTCAAATATGTTGTATATTTCGGCCCTCAATTCCATATCCTCCGTGTCGTTTTCTTGTGCTGTAGCATCTCTTATGGGATTTTTGTGCGTAATTGTAGGCATTCATACATTTACGGTGTTAGAAGTGTATTGCGAGACTTTCGGGCGAAAAGGAATCAAAAGGTGTAGAAAAAAGGAAAAAGGGCCATCAGAAGCTCCAAGAGTGCGGTTCAGTGCGGGTCAGTGCGAGTCATCCAACCGCACTCCACCCGCACTCTTGCACACACCCGGGAGTTGAAGTTTGAAAGAAACTGATAAAGTGCGGATCAGTGCGGGTCATCCACCCGCACTCTTGCCCAAACCCGGGACATGAAAGTCTGAAGAAATTGCTAAAGTGCAGGTGAGTGCGGGTCCATGACCGCACTCCACGCGTATTTCACGCACGCTAGATTTCGATTTTAAGTATTTGTGACCTACTTTTGTAATCCCTATAAATAGAAAGTTATGTTAGATCGAAAAGGATCCTCCAACACTTAGAATTTCATAAACTTAGTTAGTCTAAATCTAGGAATACACATTCCCTCTCATCCAAACCCATTCTCTACTCACCAAAGGCAATTAGGAGGATTGGATTAAAGCTTCAAGGAAAAAGATGTTCTTCAAGGGTTTTCTCTCAATCTCTTCTATTAGTTTATTTGTTGTAATGAACATGGGTAGTTAAATCCCCCACTAAGGGGTTGATGTGATTAGTTTGATGGGTATTGGGCTTTTGTAAATAAACTCTGCATTATATATTCATATCTATCTCTATGTTTTATTCTCTTGCTTTAATTGATTTCCAATATTGGCTTGTCTTGGATACACCCTTTTAGCATGTTGATTTGGAATCTACTTGAGTAGGCAACTAGGTATACATCCTATTTGGTTGTCTAATGCTCTATTGAATAGAAGGATTTCTAGAAATCTAGCTTAATAACCATGGTCTTAATCTATCTCGAATGGGTGGCATTCACTATACACCCTAGGTCGGCCACTTGTGAGAGAATTAGAAGCCTTCACTATACACCCTAAGATGGCTATATTAGTAAGAGATTGAGCCCTTGATAGATAGATAAGCATTCATGGTTGGAATCCTAAATGAGCTACTAGCACTATACACCCTAGGTTGGTTGCTTAGGAGGGATTAATCTCTAGTAGGAGGTATTCACTATACACCTTAGGTTGACCCCTTGCTAGAGATAAATAACCAACACTATACACCCTAGGTTGGTTACATTTAATAAAATGTGCTTAATTACGAGTTTGTTGCATTTGCCCAATGTTTGCTTACGAGTCCATTAACTCCTTAGTCCCCATATCATATCATTCACTCCATTCACATTCCATTTAGTTTGCATTCCTAGTTTAGTTATATTGCATTCTTATTCACGTTTCACAACACCAATCATTTACTTTTACTTTTATGCATACTGGTTTTATTAATCCTAATCTAATCATAGCCACCTCCGATCTCTGTGGACGACCCTTGCTTGCCACCATACTTATGTTTTTCTAAATCTTTTAAGGCATTGCTTAAATTGTTGTATTCAAATTTTGACACCAAATCTCACTTAAAATGTACCTTTTTGAGATTGAACTAAATCTTCCACTCTTTTCTTTTTCTTTCGTTTGTCATAACCAGATTCGAATTTTCTAGTAGACATTTTTACCAAAAAAAAAATGATGAAAGACAATAAAAACATAATTTTAATTAAATAAAATGAAAAAAAAAATAGCACCTAATTTTTTGAAGAAACAAGTTCCGACAATATTGAAGATTTGAAGTAACACTCAATCTTCCACAATAGCTACAAGAAAACAAATTCAATCAATTACTTGATATAGTTAAAACCCTAAAAAAAAATTAAACTAATAAACATTAAATTAAAAAAAAATAATTAACTTACCTTTTTTTTTTTCATTAATGAAACACAAGTGATTGATTGCTGTTGACGGTGATTTTTGATGGTCACCAAGTCAATGATTCGTTTTTGAATTATTGCAGTTTATACTTGAGTATGACTAAAGATTGAAAAGAAATAACAAGCAATTTACGTGGTAAAACTCTAAAAGATTGGAGAAACATCCACGGGATTGTTGCTTTAGCAACAAAGCCAAATCCACTATGAAGAACAATTACAAGATGAAGAACGATAAAGAACGATTACAAGAACGATTACAAGAACTTTGCACTATGATCCTCTCTCTATGTTCTCCCTCTCGCGTACCCCCTGTTTATGAATAGAGGGGGTATTTATACATGTTGTTTTTAGGGTTTTAAGGTGACCGCTAGGGTTTAGTGTTGTGGCCCCCAAATTTCAAGCGGTTTCCTAGTCCTATTTAGATTATGTTTTCCCTTTTTCGGCTGTGTCCAATTCTGGACGGGATTCTTTCTCCTTTATTCACGGAGAACTGCTTGTTTCCTTTTTAAACTCTAATGGTCCACATCGTTGCTTATTGTGGACCTGCTGGCTGCTGATTGCAAGTGTTGGTGACTGTTTTATTGTTTCCCGAGTGAGTATGCCCGAGTGTGCCTGAATCTGATCTGCTGCCCAAGCTGATCGTCATTGTTTGTGGTCGGACTACTTATCCTCTTTTCCGAGTAGGTTATCGTGGAGGTTTCTGCTCCATAAGTTGACTTATCTTGACCCCCGCTGACCTGGCCTTCCATGGTGATGACGTGTCCTTCATGACTATTTTTACCTATAACAATACCCCCTTAAATATTTGAGCCGATCATGCTTAGTCAAGCCCTCTCGGGTCTAATATTTAACCTCAATATTTCTTTATGATTAATCCTCATTTGTCGTTTCCTGCATTAAGGTATCCTCGTTTGGATCAGATCTTTAAATGACGTGTCTTAATTGCAACCGCACATGTTTGATTTATCAATCATTTCAAATCTTTATGATGGCGATGCTTCTGCTCTCTGGCGGCGCCTGACGTTCTCTTGCTGCCACTTGTCCCTCTTTGTTTGGCTGTGGTACGGTGTATTTATGGGATGTAACCTTTCTGCTCGCCTGCGCGCAGCCTACGTCATTAGTCCATGCCCCTCTGTTTTCCCGCTTTTTCTGCAGCCTCTCCTAGGGTTTTGGTATTTTTGAAATCGAGACGTCGCCTATATATTCTGGTTTCGCTTTTTTCACTTTCACCTTCTTCTTCCATTTTTCGCTTTTATTTCCTCTTCCATTATCTTCGCGTGCTCTTCGAAGGAAACTTTATCTGTGCCTTTTGATTCTCTGTGCTCCATTTTGTTTACCAACCCGTTTTTCTAACCCTGCTGTTCTTGAGTTTATCTGCTTCAGCCCCCAGATTTTTCCTCGGAGACCCTTCTTCTGCGATCTGCATCGTCTTCGTTCTTCGCTACACCAAGGTTAGTCTTTATGGATTCTGGAGCTAAATATCGTCTTTTTACTGTTGGTATGATTGCTATTGAGCGACATGATGCTTTCACTGCGTCGGTTGTTCACAGGTTACTAGACGAGCCCCGTTTTGATCAGCCGCGCTATATCGACGCTGACATTTTTGGACTTTTTCCAGAAAGACCTGCAACTTCTGAGGTTCCTCCTGCTTCAGAGATCCCTTCTGCTTCTGCCAGTTCATCGCCACCTTACTCATACCAGCCTGAGGCTTGGTCGGATTCTTCTTCTGCTTGTACTGATATTCGCCCGAGCAGAAGACCAGGAAAGAGAATGAGTACTCGCAGAGTTTACAAGGACTCACATTCTCGGGAAAGCCGAGTGGCGGCCCAAAGGATCATCGAGGACCACATTGAAGAGGAGCACAGGGCCGCTCGCATTCCCTTCTCCCCTGAGCATATATGTATTTATGATGTGGAGCCGAACGTGGTCGGTCCTGAAGAGGTGATGAAGTATATGCGGCGGTTTGACTTGGACAGCGACCGGATTTCACTGGTTCCGGCCGAGGGTCGGGCTGCATGGAACCCCCCGCCTGGCCATGTGGCGGTCTATGGGGCGATGCTTACTTGTGGCGTCACACTCCCCTTCCAGCCTTTTATCACATGGTTTCTGGCTGAGGCCCGACTTGCTCCAGCGCAGCTGACCCCAAACAGTTACCGTATTTTGATGTGCATGTGGCACATGTGGCATAGAATGAAGCGGCCACCTCCTACCCCTCGTGAGATCCGTCATTTTTACTCGCTGAGGCCGGTGGGGCAGACCGGGATTTATTTTCTTCAGTCGTCTCAGCCCGAGCTATGGATCCTAAAAGATGTTGTGGTCAAGGGCGAGATCAAGCCGACCACGGAGGAGAAGATGAAGGGGTTTGTTTGGGGCTTCCCTACCTCAAACAAATTTTGGAAAAATAGTTGGTTTTTTGTGGGCAAGGACTGGGGCCAGTCGATCAGCTTTGACTTGGATGGCACTCAGATGACTTGCCGGGTTCCTCGGTACTTCTGTACGCCTCAGTGGAACCATCTGACTTCAGCTTTTACCGACAAGGAGCTGAAGACTTTGGCTCGGGCAGCAGTCCGCCCCCTAGAGAAAAGGGGAAACCCTATCTCTACAATGAGGGGGAAGATGATTAAGGCCCGTCTCTTTCCTCAGATTTCTGCGTGCCGCAGTCGCCGTAAGTTCATTAGTTGTATGTATTTTTTATTTGCAACCTGATTCCTAAGTTTGTCTGCTAACTCGGACCCCCTTTTTTTTGAAGTGTTTGAGGTAGACGTGGTCTGCGATGCTCTGGCCCGCCGAATGAAGGGCATTGTGGAGGCAAGCCGGAAAGCTGCCCTTCGTCAGCGAGACGCTGGGATAGCTCCTCCCGAAGAAGAGTCAGAGGAAAGTGCTCCTGAGAACCCTCCCGAGGGAGATGATGAGGGGGGAGTCCCTGACTATGTTCCCGAGGAGACCCAAGGTCACGGGATGCCTACCTATTCTGCGGAGGATGCGGGCGATCCGGAAGACTTTGGAGTACGTAGGACCTCTCCCGACCAAGGCGACCGAGCAGGTCCATCTTCCAAGGGGAAGGAGAAGGTAGGGGATCCCTCTGAGCCCGAGCAGGTAATTTTTCCCAGCGGATCCCGTTCTACTCCCTCTGCTGCAGACCTGCCAAACGTTGCCTCTCAAGGTTTTAAAGCAGTTGGGGGACACTCGGATACGGTAGCTCCGGAGGTTTCAACTTTTACCGAACCGCATCTTTCTGGCTCGGAGACTCCAGTTCCTACTGATCCGATTTCCACCCCCGGAGGCAGTAATGTTGAAGCAGGGCAGCCCGTGAAAAGGAAAGCCTCGTTTTCTTCTGGTCGCCCTTACCCCAAGATTCCCCGAGTAGTTGCATATGTTGATTCTTCATCGGGCGATGAGGGGGTGGGTGATGTTGAAAGAGAAGCGGGCATGGTCCCTCCAGAGGAGCAGATCAAAGATAATGCTGGTGGTTCAACCGACTTGCCCCGGGCGGCCTCTTCTGCTGGACTCCCCGAAGCTGGTGTAAGCGGTTCGGGCTCTCCTCCCCAGATCGATGATCCTACCCCTGCGACAATGCTAAGGGCCATGGCTTCAGGCCGAGCCTATATTGGGGAGGATCATTGGAGTCACTTTCGGACCGGGACTGTATCTGACCGGCTCTGTAACTTTTTTAACAGTGCTTCCTACGTAAGTAACGCCTTGCAACGCCTTGGTCTTACATGTAATCTCATTTTCCTCCTTTTTACTTACTTTTATTTGCTACTGACTTGTTGCAGATGGTGGCCGAGATGTCTGGGGCTTGCCAAGCTGGCGAAGCCCAAGCGGATCGAATAAGGAGGCTGGAAGCCCAACTGAAGGAGAGCGAAGAGCATTGCTCTCGGGCCGAATTAGCTCGTCAAGAGGAGGCTAAGTCGAATCAGATGCTCCTGAGTCAATGCTTAGCAAGGCAAACGGAGGCCGAACAACGAGCATCTTCTACTGCGGAGGAGGTCAGGACTCTGCAGGATCAGCTGTCATCTACCCGGGACGCCTTGCTTCGGGCTGAACAGAGTGCTGAGGACGCCAAGTCAACTTATGAACGCCGCATCGAAGACTTGGAGTGTCAAGCCCTGACCGCTAAGGAACTGTCGAAGGAAGCTAGGCTGGAGATGGAGTTACAAAGCGTTGATCGCTTTAAGAGGTCTCCGACTTATGATGCTTTGCTTCTTCGGGAATTCCAGCGGGGCATGGTCTCAGCCGGTGAATTCTTTAAGCAGAAGAACAGGGCGACTGATCCGGCCAGGGCTAACTGGAGCCTTTCAATTAGGAAGCATGTGGACACATCCCTGGAGTCCCTTCGGATACAGATGAAGGACTGGCGGGCATAATGTAGAAGTAAAGGGAAAGCGCCACATCCCATGCACCTTGAGGTTCCCACCGCCGAGTCTTTCTCTACTTTTTTACTCCTGTGAGCGGGCGGGGTTCAACAATGAGAGACCTGACTTGGGGCCAGTCCCTGGTACCGATTACAGCTACTAGATGGATGACGAGGAAGATGTGATCGTGTGGCCTTCGGACGACAGCCTTCTGAGCGAATATGTGATGGAGCCTGACCCTGATGTCGGCGGGAGCAGCTCACAACCCCCAACGCCTTTCTCTTGATTTTTGAGCCCTTTTTGTAGTTAACCTTTGTATATATATATATATATATATATATATATATTTTTTTTTTTTTTCTTTTATACATTGTATTTTTTCCATACGTAAAATAAGACTAAAATTTACTCTTTTACTTACTGTTTTATTTCTGTACGACCAATGCATAAATGGGACGACCTGAACTTGTTTAGTCTGCTTGTACTCCCATCTTTGGATTTATGGATCCTTCGGGAATCCTTGGCTATGCTTTGACCGAGCACTTTATGGCCGGTAATTAGTTTCAGCCGAGTATCTTATGTGACTGGCTCTTAATCGTTTAGACCGAGTATCTTATTTAACTGGTAACTAATGTTCGCCGAGTATCTTATGTAACTGGCTTTTAATCGTTTAGACCGAGTATCTTATTTAACTGGTAAACTAATTTTTGCCGAGTATCTTATGTAACTGGCTTATATCAATTAGACCGAGTGTCTTATTTAACTGGTAACTAATTTTTGCCGAGTATCTTATGTAACTGGCTTATACCCTTTGATTTTTGGGGTTGTTTAACCTCCACGTTACGTCGAGGCTCGCCACGACCATACGTTGAGGTCCTTGCACAAGTCACCTAGGACGTCTCCTGGTTTTATCTGTGCAAGGGTTTGTCGAATCGTTGGGGTAATTTGTATCGGCCAACACGACTGCGCATCTCACTAGTCTTTCTAGCGGCGCTCCGAGCATTTTCCCAGTTGTCCTGGTGCCTCGGTTTTGTCTTTTTGCTAAGGGACGCGTTTGCATCGCCTTAACTAGGCGGGCATGCTACTACAGCTTTTCCGCCCTTCGAGCACCACTCGTCCGCTCTTTCGCGGCCTTATAGCGCCCGACTCTTTTTGACGTTTATTCTGTCGGCTTGAGTGGCCGCCATTGAAATGTTGCTCATGGATTTTATTGATTCCGCCACACCATACTAGCAACTGAACTTTATTAGACGATCATGAATATAAAATTAATAAATAAATCTGAAATTTTAACGCAGAAACTAAAAACTGAGCTAAAGCAGAATAAATAAACTGTAGAACCATAATCGGATTCTTTTAGGGATAAAAGATCTTCAGATATTGTGCGTTGCATGGTCGGGGTACCAGGCTACCTTCTGGTCGGGCTATCGTGTAGGCCCCGTGCCCTACGATTCTCTTGATGATATATGGCCCTTCCCATTTATCGGCGAGGGATCCCGATGATTTATCCTTGGTATTTGGGGATACTCTTCTCAGCACTAGGTCCCCGAGTTGGAATCTCCGCTCCCGAACATGAGAGTTGTAGTACCTAGCAGCCATTTGCTGGTATGCGGAATTTCTTACTTGTGCTGCATCTCTGATCTCTTCAAGCTCGTCTAGGTTCTGCTGCAGCATGTGTATATTGTGCTCGGGGCTGTATAACTGGACCCTGGGGGATGTAAAAGTTGTTTCTGCTGGGATAACAGCTTCTGTCCCGAATACCAGCGCGAAAGGAGTTTCCCCTGTGGACGACCTTACAGTTGTTCGGTATGCCCATAGCACCTCGGGCAGTTTGTCTGCCCAGCCACCTTTCTTTGCCTCTAGTTTTGCTTTCAATGTGTGCTTGATCACTTTATTCACGGCCTCCGTTTGGCCATTGGTTTGAGGGTGAGCAGGCGATGCATAGTAGTTTACGATCTTGAACTCTTCACACATTTCTCTGAACTTCTTATTGTCGAATTGAGTTCCATTGTCTGTTATGATGATGCTCGGGATCCCGAATCGATATATTATATTCTTCTTAACGAAGCTGGTGGTGTTTGCCTCGGTGATGTGTACAAGTGCTTCTGCCTCTGCCCATTTGGTAAAATAATCCATTGCCACAATAGCATGCTTTGCTCCTCCCTTCGTTCCTGTGGGCATTGGTCCTATCAGGTCGAGTCCCCACATGGCAAAGGGCCAAGGCGAGGTTAAGCTTCTAAGCAATTCTGGGGGTCGCCGAATGTCGTTTGCTACTCTTTGGCATGTTTCGCAACTCTCTGCGAATTGCTGCGCTTCCGCGAACAGAGTCGGCCAGTAGAATCCTTGCCTGAGTATCTTGTGTGCTAAGCTTTTACTCCCAGTGTGGTTCCCACACACTCCACTGTGGATGCTTCTCAGGATCTCTCCAGTCTTTTCACTGGAAATGCATCTCTACAGCACTTTTGAGAATCCTCTCCTTTATAATTCTCCTCTCAGAATCGTGTACCGGGCTGACCTGTATCTGATGCGTTTAGCTTCCACAGCATCCTCCGGTAGTATGTTCTCCTCTAAGTACTTTCTGAGTTGGTATGTCCAGTCGCCCGGGCTAGGTCGGATCTCTGCTATTATGATTTCCTCGAGTTCCGTTGTACTTGGTTTAGTCAGGTGTGCCACCGGTATTGCTTTGGATCTGATGCTTGTGGTGGCTGAAGCTAGTTTGGACAAAGCATCTGCCTTTTCGTTCTCTTCCCGAGGGATCTGAGAGATTCTATACGCTTTGAACTTTTTAAGTAGTCTTTTTGCAATGTCCAAATAAGCTATCATGTGCTCTTCCCTGGCCTGGTATTCATCCAGTACCTGATGGACCACGACCTGTGAATCGCTGTAAACTTCCAGCTCATCTGCCCCTAATGCTATGCAGACCCTTAGGCCGGCCAACAAGGCTTCATACTCTGCTTGATTGTTGGTTGCCTTGAAATCGAACCTCATGGCACATTCTACAGTATCCCCCTCGGGGGTCGTTATGACTATTCCTGCCCCGCTGCCATGCGTGTTTGATGACCCGTCTACATGCAATTTCCATTGGAATTTAGTAGTCTGTTCATCTTCCATTGCCCTCCTTACCTCGGCGTCTGGCTCGGTGAATTCTGCTATAAAGTCGGATACCGCCTGCCCTTTGATGGCCGCTTTTGGTGTGTATCTGATATCGTATTCGCTGAGCTCCACCGCCCATTTGGTCAGCCTTCCCAACACCTCCGGCTTTTGAAGAATGAGTTTTAGTGGGCAGTCTGTATATACCTCTATTGTATGTGCTTGGAAATATGGCATTAACTTCCTGGCCGATGTGATCAGAGCTAGCGCTATTTTTTCTGCCGGTGAGTATCTGGTTTCTGCCGCTAACAATGCTTTACTTGTGTAGTACACTGGCTTTTGTATTCCTTCCTCCAGTCGGATCAACACCGAACTCGTCGCCACTTCGGTGACCGAGAGGTATAAGTACAATGTTTCTCCCACCACCGGTTTTGAAAGGATGGGTGCTCTCCCCAAATACTCTTTCAATTTCTGAAAGGCTTCTTCACATTCTGTACTCCATTAGAGCCCCTTTCCCTTTTTTATTGCTTTAAAGAATGGGGCGCATTTGTCTGTTGACTTGGCTATAAACCGGTTGAGTGACGCAAGGCATCCCGTTAGCCTCTGCACATCTTTCAGTGTCTTAGGTGAAGCCATTCCTTCTAATGCTTTGATTTTCTCGGGATTTACTTCGATTCCCCTCTGGTGTACCTGAAAACCTAGAAACCTTCCCGAAGGTACCCTGAATACACATTTGCTTGGGTTGAGCTTCATCTGATACTTTCTTAGGACGTCAAAGGTTTCCTTCAAATCTTCCGTGTGTTTTTCTGCAGTGGTGCTCTTAGTCAACATATCATCCACGTAAACCTCCATATTTTTCCCAATCTGCCGAGCGAATATCCTGTTTACCAACCTCTGGTACGTTGCCCCGGCGTTTTTTAATCCGAATGGCATCACTTTGTAGCAATATAAGCCCTGGTCCGTGGTAAACGATGTCTTTTCCTCATCTGCCTTATTCATCCGGATTTGATTGTATCCCGAGTAGGCATCCATGAAACTCAACAATTCATGTCCTGCTGTCGCATCTACCAACTGGTCGATCCTCGGTAGTGGGAAACTATCTTTTGGGCAGGCTTTGTTCAAGTCTGTGAAGTCTACGCACATCCTCCATTGTTTGTTCTTTTTCTTGACCAACACTACATTGGCTACCCACTCAGGGTACTTGACTTCTCTTATCGACCCCGCGGAAAGCAGCTTCTCTACCTCCTTCTTGATTGCGACGCTTCTTTCTGGATTGAATAATCTCCTTTTCTGTACCACGGGTCGGAACTCTGGGTTGGTGGAAAGATGATGCGAAATCACCTTCGGGTCTACCCCTCAGCATATCTTCATGACTCCAAGCGAAAACGTCCTTGTAGTTTCTTAGCAGCGTAACAAGTAAGGTTTTGACATGTACGCTCAAACTTGCCCCTACCTTCACTGTCCTACCCGGATCATCTCTTGTGACCCTTTGACCACTCCCACACCATATTCGATCGGGAATTTCATCATGAGGGCATAAGTCGCTGTCACCGCCTTGGCTTTATTCAAAAATGGTCGGCCCAGTAAAGCATTGTACGGCCAGTTTTCCGTATCTACCACCACAAAGTCGAGCAGCACTGTTTTCTGGCAAGGGGCTTTCCCGATCTTCACGGGTAGCTTTACCGTGCCAAGCGACCTTACTTCGACTCCTCCAAATCCTCTAAGGGGTGTGGGAAACGGCTGTAGGTCTTTCCTGTCTAGCCTCAGCTGGTCATATACTTCTGCACTAAGAATGTCTGCCGAACTCCCATTGTCAATCAGAATTCGATGAACTTCTCTATGGCCGATCCGTGCGCTGATCACTAGCGCGTCGTTTGGCCTAACATCTACTCCATGTGAGTCAACTTCTGTGAACACGATCGGGTCCCAACCCTCCTTGATTCTCTTCAGGTCGGGCTCAATAGAATTGACGTCCAGGTCTCTCCGTGCCTCCATGGCCTCCCGAATCTCCTGGGTCCTTTCCTTGTTACTCTTGCCCGTCGCTGGTCCTCCGAAGATGGTGTTAATTGCCCCTTCATCCTCGGCTTTCTTGGGACTAAGCTTTCTTGCCCGTCCGTCCTGTCGGCTATCTTTCTGTCCATCTGCCCTGTCTATCTTTTTGAAAACAATGTCCTTCAAATGCCCTTCCCTAATGAGAGTCTCGATGTGGTCCCTTAGCTGGAAACACTTGGATGTCTCGTGCCCATTCTCTTTGTGGAAACGGCAATATTTGGTGGTGTCCCTCCGAGCATATGTCGATTGCTTAGGCGGTTCTTTGGACATGTTCTTCTCTTCTAGGATTGCCAGGACTTCTTCTTGATCTTTCTTCAACGGGGTATAATTTGTGTATCGGCCCTGGAACCTCTGCCGTGGTTGATCGGTTTTTGGGTCGTATACTCGTCGTCCATCCCGACCATCCCGACCATCCCGTGCTTTATTCTTTTGTTTGTCACCTTTGGTATCGGGCGTCTTTGTCTGGTCCTTGGTTTTGGATCCTTCTGGGCGACCGCCATGTACGAAGTAACCTCTTGTGGCAATTTCCTCTTCTTCGGCCAAGGCGTAACCCCTTGCCATGTCCATCATATCGGCATAGCTGGTTAGTCGGGCTCTTCTGAGGTCAAAGGACAATTGGCCGTTCTGAAGGTTGTTAATGAACGCGGCAATTATTGCTTCGTCATTTGCACTCCCAATTTCGGACACTTCCTGACCGAACCTCCCCAGATATTTCTTCAGCGACTCGTCTTTTCCCTGTTTGAGTTGGGATAAATGAGCCACTGACTTTTTTCTGTGTACATTCCCGAGGAACTGCCTTGAGAAAGCCTTGCTCAGTTCGCCGAAGCTACTTATGCTTGCTGCCGGCAATCTTCCAAACCACCGGGAGCCTAGATCCCCAAGAGTTTGGGGAAAATTCAAACATAGTAGTGCATCATTGTGGACATATTGCGCCATAGCGCTCCTATACCTCCGGACGTGTTCTTTTGGGTCGGTATCCTTCTTGAACAGCTCGATGTGGGGCATCCTGAATATCTCTGGGAAAGGCATCCTCAAAACCCCATTGGTGAAAGGGCTTCCGGATTCATCATCTGACAGCTCATTACGCCCATACCGCCTGACCAAAGCATCCATTTGTCGACGATTATTCTGAACTTCCCGGGTGAGGCTCTGTATAAGTATGTCTCTGTCCCCTTCAGGTTCTCCTAACGCATTGAAGTTTTGGCTTATGGTCAGTTTTTGGCCCCTCTCCTCGGGATTCAACTCTCTATGATCTCGGTTTAGGCCATGCAGCCGGACTGTGCCCCTTTGGCGCTTGCGATGATGATTCTGCTCACTTTCTTCAGAGGATGACCGGTCTCTCCGGTGACCACGCCTCATAGGGCGGTCTCGATCTCCGGCTACCCGATCTTGGTCGTACTCTTTGTCAGAATCATTCCCCTCTCTGTGCTCCCTACTTCTCCTGGCCACTCTTTCAGATAGCATCTCTGGTCTGCCTGTAGGATCTCGTCTCGCCTTTGGGGGTGCATCAGGGGTTGGTATCACCACTGCGGAACGCAGTCTTGCTGTTTGCTGGCTTGGGGCGGACAGTTCATGAGGCGACATCAAACCTTCCGTAACAGAAAGGTCAATTCCTTGCCTTGCTGCGTCTGATATGAGTTGTTGTAGAGAAGCGCGGAGTCGTTGCGTGATTTCTTCATTAGCTGTAGGTAAACGGTGAATACCAGCCAGGGCAGCTGACTGGTCCGCCGTCGTCAGAGTTGCATCCGCCGTATTGAGCGCGGTGTCATCTTCTAACTCGTTACTTGGCATGCCTTGACTGTACCTGGAATCGCTACCATCTCCGTCGCCAGCCATTGTTGTCACAAATTTTTGGGTCCCCCTCCTTCTAGCGCCAATTGTTGACGGTGATTTTTGATGGTCACCAAGTCAATGATTCGTTTTTGAATTATTGCAGTTTATACTTGAGTATGACTAAAGATTGAAAAGAAATAACAAGCAATTTACGTGGTAAAACTCCAAAAGATTGGAGAAACATCCACGGGATTGTTGCTTTAGCAACAAAGCCAAATCCACTATGAAGAACAATTACAAGATGAAGAACGATAAAGAACGATTACAAGAACGATTACAAGAACTTTGCACTATGATCCTCTCTCTATGTTCTCCCTCTCGCGTACCCCCTGTTTATGAATAGAGGGGGTATTTATACATGTTGTTTTTAGGGTTTTAAGGTGACCGCTAGGGTTTAGTGTTGTGGCCCCCAAATTTCAAGCGGTTTCCTAGTCCTATTTAGATTATGTTTTCCCTTTTTCGGCTGTGTCCAATTCTGGACGGGATTCTTTCTCCTTTATTCACGGAGAACTGCTTGTTTCCTTTTTAAACTCTAATGGTCCACATCGTTGCTTATTGTGGACCTTGTGGACCTGCTGGCTGCTGATTGCAAGTGTTGGCGACTGTTTTATTGTTTCCCGAGTGAGTATGCCCGAGTGTACCCGAGTGTGCCTGAATCTGATCTGCTGCCCAAGCTGATCATCATTGTTTGTGGTCGGACTACTTATCCTCTTTTCCGAGTTGGTTATCGTGGAGGTTTCTGCTCCATAAGTTGACTTATCTTGACCCCCGCTGACCTGGCCTTCCATGGTGATGACGTGTCCTTCATGACTATTTTTACCTATAACAATTGCAATTGAAGAAGAATATTGATTAAGATTGATGAAAGAGAAATCTTGATGTAGTGAGAGGTATTGCAATGTAAAAAAAATGATGTTGTAATTATAAAATGAAAATGGAGTTCATATATATATATATATAAATTAACTCTAAATTACCTAATTAATGACAAATAATGAAATAATTCCGTTGAGTGAAGCTTTCAGAAGAAATTAATGTTTTTAAAAATTAAATTTTTTTCTTTTTTAATAACTATTTTTTGAGGTCCCCTAAAATGATGAGGACTCAAATTAATGCTTTTGAAAAAAAAAAATAATAATTAATTAATTTTTTTTTTTTTCTAAATTTTTTTTTAGGCACCCGAAAGAGAGGAGTCCCTAGGCAAAGGCCTTGATTACCTTGTTCTAAAGCCGGCCTTGCACATAAAGGAAGAAAAATAAATCTTCAGTAATTTTTTACTGAAAAATATGATTTTATGATAAATATAAAATAAAGCCTCGTTCAAAGTTTTCGCCTTAGTGCTTCTAATACTATTGAGCCGCACTGCTTACAGGACATTGCAATTTGCTGGGGTGATTGGATGGTTTGTACTTTGTAGATTCTTTAATTCTAAAGTAATAAAATATAATCTACAAATAAATTAGATATTTTTCCACTTTAACGTGAAGTAGAATCAAATCTTAAAAAAAGATAAAAGAAAAAAAAAAAAGTAGAGAATACGTGTTGTTAGATAGATGCGTTCAAGGACAAGAAAACTTGGACAGGAAGAAGAGCGATTCTATCTTGTACATGGAGAAATCAGAAAAGTGAACTTCTTCTTATAGGAAATGTCCAGAAAGCCCTTCAGGAGATCTCCACATAATGTCACCTACCACGACATCAAGGCAATCAGAGGATACTTCTCCAAGGTTCTGGTCAAGTTTCTTATCCAGTCATCTAAGGAATATCTAATCAATTAAAACCCAATGAAAATTGGGTGTACTCTACTTTTTTTTATTTTGATAATATCTATTAATTCAGACCAGGTATTTTTTAAAACCTTTTGTCATTGGTAGGATTCGAGCCGTTGATCTGTGAGTCATTACTTTACTAATTAATATGATATGATTAAATAATCATATTTAATTATTTATTGAATTGGATTGAAAATATATAATTTTAAACTTATAAATAGATAAAAAGATACTACCACAAGCTGAGGTCACTATTTCATCTATTACATTATGCATTATTAAATTTAAAAATGGGGAGACAATTATCTGACACGCATGAATTAATTTGTATATTCTTTGTCAAATGCCAATAAGAATGTGACATATGTATTGCCGGTGAGGAATCAACTAATTAATCTTTTAATCTTTGAGCCCGCACAAATCCAATAAGTTGAAAAATAAAGTGAGAGGTATTGGACATTGATTAATTAATTGTAAAGTTTCCATACATATAGTTAGAAGTCAGTTTGTAAATTTTTTATTTTTTTTTAACATCAAAATTTTATTGAAGGAAAACAGAGCCCCCAAACAGGGCACAAGACCACCAAGGCCAACAACAGAGCAAACACCTTAACAGAAAGAAAGACAAAAGACAGCCAACAAACAAAAGCAAAACTATGTCAGTTTGTAAATCAAGTACGTATACGTAGTAGTGTTTCTAAATGGAGATTATCAAACATTTCAGCCATCCTCATCATCCGTTGAAATTGGTTAAATCGATCGAGCGGAGTATGGTTCCCAACTGCGATTGTTGCTGTGAAGAGATGAGTTTTCCGGGTTATGCTTGTGAATCTCCGTATTGCAGGTTTTATCTTCACAAATCATGCGCTGAATTGGCCGAAAAGATATCACACCCTCTTCACCCCCACCCTTTAATCCTTCTCTCTGTAATTCCTCGATCCTTTCCTTTTATCATATGTGATGGTTGTAGAAATCTCTACAAAAAAGGCTTCACTTACTACTGCACTTGGTCATGTGGGTTCAACCTTCATCCCAAATGCGCTTCTAAACAGCAGACATTCAACAAAGAACTCACCCTCTATCATTTTTGCCACAAACATGCACTCAACTTCTGCAATTTAAGCAGGGTATCATATTATAAACCTTGCTGTTGTTGCAAGCAGAGCATCAGTGGTTCAGCTTATTGTTGTTTAGAATGTGAATTCTTCATCCACGAATCCTGTAAGGAGATACCCAAGCAAGTTCAGCACCCATTTCACCCCCAACATCTTCTTCTCGCTCAAGCTGTGGAAGTTAAGATAAGGCGGTGGGCGTACGGTGCTTCTGATTGGTACTGTAATGCGTGTAAGTCATCAATTAACGGCGTAAGAATAAGCTGTAATATGTGTAAATTTCACCTTCATGTTTCATGTGCTAATCAAAACAGATGGGCCTCCCCTCTAAAGCACAAGTGTCATGAGCACAATATGTATTATTTCATTGTTAAAGTCAAACGGTGGCGTTGGATCCCCTTTTTTAAATGCAATAAATGCCATGAGGAATGCCTTGATGATGAGCCCTTCTACCGCTGTGTGGAGTGTGATTTCAACCTCCATTTGAAATGCATTCCTATACCAAGCGTTGTGTTGGTCACATGGAAACATCATCATCCTCTTACTCTTATAGATTCAATTAAGGAAGACAATCCACTCATCCAATATCTTATGGATTCAAATGATAAAGTAGATTATTCCATGGACTATTATTGTGACGTTTGCGAGACACCGGGAAATCCCAAACATCATACTTATTATTGTAAGGAATGCATTTACATTGCTCACGTGGAATGCATAATCTCTAAGGTACGTTCATTTTTACATTCTTTTAATTAAGATTTTGATTGCTCTCTCTTAGAAGGTTTATATATATATAGCATAATTAGCATCCTTCTTATTATTATGATTATTAATTTTAAATAGTTTTTTATTTTATTTTTAAATAGCACTTTCTGTTAACGTTGTCAAAATGTATGAGCATTATTTACCATAAAGCTACATTGTGTAGTGGTTATTCTAAAGACGTTTAGTGCCCAAAATTTTTGAAATATTTTAATCCAAATGTATTTCATCTTCCTATCGTATAATTTTTTTAAAAATCAAGATCCTCACATCTTAGGTAAAATTCAATAAAATTATTTAAATTTCATCACCATACTCACAAAATAACCACAATATAGTTATTTAAATCTTAAAATCAGAAATAATAATTTCTTGCTTATTGTACTAAACAAAATTAGTTATATAATTTCCCGCTTGAACATATTTCACATATTTTCTAATTGCTCATAGATATTTTTGTTGTTCTATATATCAGGATAACACTCCACTGGAGAATCCGTCAAATTTGAATCTTAAACATGGGACAGAGCAAAAGATGAGTGATGAAGCAGACTTTCACCCAGCTGAATCAGACCATAGCACCGAACAAGCTGCACAAAGCATGTCCAAGGTTTGGTATAAATTTACTCTGTATAATTTTTAGTCTACTCCATTGAATTTGGAGTTAAATTCATGTTGTTTCATCAATTGATTAAAAATCAGGTAAACGATTGCCCTTATTAAACAGAGATTGCTGCTTGTTGTTTCAGAAGAATGGTGCTACTTCCGATGAAGAATCTCATGAAGAACTTTTTAGCCATCCTAGCCATCATCATAAGTTGACTTTGTTGCAGCTGGAGCCCACTAATGGTGGGTCGAGTGAAGAGAAGATTAAGGACTGCTATGGTTGCAATGAAGTGATGTGTTTTCCGGGTTATGCTTGTCATGAATGCGAGTTTTATCTTCACAAATCATGCGCAGAATTGCCACCAAAGATACTACACCCTCTTCACCCTCACCCTTTAACCTGCAGTCTTAAAGATGATAATGAAGTTCTCATATGTGATGGATGCAGAGATCTCTACGGTTCTGGGTTCAAATTCAGGTGCAGTTGGTCATGTGGGTTCAACCTAGACGCCAAATGTGCTTCTAAACAAGATCTGGAATACCACCAGACATTCAAAGAACTCACCCTCTATCGTTTTTACCACAAACATGCACTCAAGCTTTTCAATGCACCAAAGCGTCCAATTCGTTGCTGTTGTTGCAGGCAGATGATCAGTACTGGTTCATCAGCTTATTGTTGTATAGAATGTCGCATTTTCATCCACGAATCCTGTACGGAGATACCGATGGAAGTTCACCACCCATTTCACCCCCAACATATCCTTTTCACTCAACCTATCGACAAGTATGATTCCACCGGATGTGATGCTTGTATGTCGTCAATTGAAGGCATCAAAATAAGCTGTAATGAGTGTCACTTTGACCTTCATGTTTCATGTGCTAATCCAAACAGATGGGCCCGTGCCTTAAAGAATGTGTGTCATGAGCACAATATGTATTATTTCTTTGGCGATGACACAACGAGGTCTTTTGAATGCAACAAATGCGATGAGGAATTCCTTGATGATGAGGCCGATGAGGAATGCCTTGATGATGAGGCCTTTTACCGCTGCGTGGAGTGTGATTTCAACCTCCATTTGGAATGCATTCCTATACCAAGTGTTGTGATGATCACACAGAAACATCATCATTCTCTCACTCTTATAGATTCAGTTAAGGATGACAATCCACTCATCCAATATCTTATGGATTCAAATGATAAAATAGATTATTCCATGGACTATTATTGTGATGATTGCGAGACACCTGGAAATCCTAAACATCATGCTTATTGTTGTAAGGAATGCATTTATATTGCTCATGTGGAATGCATTATCTCGAAGGTATGTTCAATGAAATTCATCACAAAAAAACCACAGTATAGTCATTTAAATCTTAAAATCAAACATATATAATTTTTTATGGTACTCAACAAAATTTGTTATATAATTTCATCCTCGAACATCTTTCACATATTTCTAATTGTTGGTAGGTAAATATTTTTGTTCTATTAGGACAACACTTCACCGGAGATTCTATCAAATTTGAATCCTACACATACGAGTGATGATGAATGAGACTTTGACCTTGCAGAATTAGACTGTGGCACAGAGCAGGCTGCACAAAACATGTTCAAGGTTGGTATAAATTTACTCTGTTACAATAATATTAACATCTATAATTCAGAGACAAATGTATTAGTTTTTGCATTTGGGAGTTTTAATACATGTTCTTCCATCAATTTTCGATTAAAAATCATGTAAATAATTGCTTTTAAACAGAGATTGTTGTTTGCTGTTTCAGAATGGTGCTACTTCCAAGTGTAAGGATAATGCAGAGGAAATTACAAAGACAAAATAATATATATTAAGTTTACGCTACATGAACAAATGATTAGGTGACTTGGACAATTGGTTACACAATTATTAAGTCTATAAAAAAAATATATAGTGTTTCTTTGTGTTTATTATTGATAGGAAATGATACATTAATATAATTCTCTTACTAATATGTATATATTTTTTATTGTTTGAATATTAATTCAAGAAATAGAATTTTCGATCTGTGAAAGTGTAAATCACAAAAGCAATAAGCACACAAAATATCAAGACTATTCACAAACATCCTTGTTAATCTTATCAAACTACTTCAGTATTGCATAGGGTCGCACTATGGTACCACTAAGAAAGTGGTTCGTATGATGCGAATACCACTTGTTAAAAAAATATCGACCGGAGTAACTGGTAATATTACATCTAGCCGGTTATATCCATTTATTTCTCGAGTAATGATATTTTACCTAAATCTGATGTTGTCACAATTAGGGATGTCAAATTTACCCATTGATCCGGGGACCCGTGGGGACCCAATCCGTTAGAGGCGGGTTTAACCGTACCAATTAAGTTGTGGTATGAGGTTGGTATTTTTTTTAATACCCGATTTAATTTCGGTACAGTTACGAGGTTTCAAGTCCCCGCCCCACCCCATCCCCATACCCTGTTATATATATATATATATATTTGAAGCACATAATTAGTATTGGAATTAACTCTTAAAAAAAAATTTGTACCGTGACTACAGTCTTCATAAAACATAATTTTCCTTCATTTTTTCCTTTTGACTAACATAATTTTCCCTCTCATTTTTTCCCATTTTTTCCCTCCTTTGAAACACTACTCCATTCCAGATCATTATATACAATATACCCCACACTATTATTTCCATATTATTCAATAATATTTATATGATCTTTATCAAAAAGTCAATAAAAAAAATACATTTATGGGATGGGGATGGTATGAGGCAAAAAACCAATCCCCTAATGGGGAATCCCCATACCTGCACCATTTCTTTTAAGGCAGGTATTCATAGGGGATGGTATTTCTCATACTAATTAGTATTGGGGATGGTATTAGAAAACCCGTACCTGACCCATACCATTGACATCCCTAGTCACAATACAATTCATTCATTTAAATTATACAAATTTAAAATAATATAAATGAATGGATTATACTGTTGACACATCATTGGACACCTAAAGTAGCAACGGTGTTATTTAGAGATACACATTTGGGAAATGGGGATGGATTTAGGTCCCCCCATCCTCATCCCCATCCCCATCCCCACTTCCCAGACCCTTCCCCCATCCCCCTTCATTTTCCCATTTGGGGAAAATGGGATTTTCCCATTTGGGGAAAATGGGGATGGGGAATTTTGGGGGGACCTATATCCATCCTTATCCCTATTTCCCATTTTTCCTATTTTTCCATTTCCATCGTTTCCCATATTCCCCATTTGACTAAAAATTATAAATTAAATTAAAAAAAAACAAACATTTCAATAATAATAATAATAATAAACAAATTAAAGAGTAAATGTGTATATATACTTAGGGAGTTAGAGTTTTCAAAGAATAAAAATAAAAATAAAAATATATATTATAATTATATTCATATATGTTTGGGGGGAAATGAGGAAATAAGGATGGGGGACCTACTCCCATCCCCATTCCCATCCCATCCCATCCTCATCCCCTGAAATGGGGAAATGGGGATAGAGAGATTTCAACTATCCACCCATTTCCCCATTTTTTTCAAAATAAATAAATAAATAAAGTCCCCAAATGGGGATGGGGACACGGGAATCGAGACCCTGGGAAAAATGTGTATCCCTAGTGTTATTTCTCAATCAAAACTCAGTGTCTCATTCTCAACCTATCTCTCTCTCTCTCTCTCTCTCTATATATATATATACATCTTCTCTCAATCTCTCATTACCTCACGTTGACCCTAATTTCACTCCAAATTTCAATTTCTAGGAGTGAACCTCAAAAGGGCTTCAAGGGAAAAGGGAAGGAATGAAGTAGTAGACCAGGTTTGGATGGAAGGTTATAAGGTCATCGAGTACTGCACGAAGCACGTCGAGTCCCCTAAGTCAGACGATCGATCCACCGGCGCCGTCGCCGACGATCTCAAGGCCTGGGACGCCGAGTTCGTCAAAGTCGATTAGGATACCCTCTTCGATCTTATCCTCGTCAGTCATTCTTTCTCTTTCTTATTTTTTTTTCTCATCTATTTAACTTGATTTGGTTGGTTTGGATCTTTGTTTTTTCGGGTATTGATTTTGATTGTTCTTGTTTGGTGATTTTTTAGGGTGGTTGCTACTGTTTCTATTAAACGCGATGTCGGCGTCGTTCCCGCAGTACGTGACGGAGGCGATCACTGGGCCGATGCCAGACCCGCCGGGACTGAAACTGCAGAAGGAAGGGTTGAGGGCGAAGCACCCGGTGGTGTCTGTTCTGGGGATAGTCACTGGCGGGTGGTGAGTTGTACAAAAGGTAATTAATTGGCTTTTAATTAATTAATTATTTTATTAAAAAAAATGTTGATTAGTGTTCTACTTTTGTTTTTCATTTTGGTTGAGTTAAATTTATAAGTGTGTCAAGCTAAAGGGCAAAAAAGTTGAAGTTATAAATGGTAGCTGACATGTAGGTGTAGTGAAGTGAGAAACTAAGAATGTGATCTCTCATTGCGTGAAATGTAAGGACATTAGTATTTGAAGACTTAGAATGCACAAAATAGTTGTATCAATTGAATAAAAAAGATGAGCAGCTTTTGTTCAGTGTTGTTTTTATACTCGTATAGCTAAAATTTACATGTGGGAGAGCTCTGAACAATAAATTCTAGTGTACTAGTGGTGGGATGATGTGTTATCTGGTTTCTTTTTCTTAAACTTTTGGGAAACAGTTAGGTGGACAAAAACTTCATTGACAAAGTTGGTCAGTTAAATGAAATTGTAGTGTTTTATCATGATAAATGCGATTGTTGAAGGGTAAATTGCAGTTTTGATGTTAGCAAATTCTTTTTTGATTATAAGGATGATGTTAAAAGGCCTAATTTTTGCTGTTGAGATTTTCTAATGGTCAACAATGTTCTTTTGCATTTGAAGATCTCAGTTCATTTATTGTGGTATTATTATGTGCTCTGTCACTTCATTTACACTGATCATCAGTGGTTTACTCTTGGACACTCTTCTTTTTAATGATATTTGAAGGAGCTGTTCAAATACCTTTTTGAGTGTTTTTTTGTGGCAAAACCAAATTCCCTTCAAGACTTAGATCATAGGTAGCATAATTTTATAAACAATGCTTAGTTTTTGATGGCTATCTTTTGAGTGATATGCATTGAGACAACAAAGAGGGTTTTGAAGATTATAAATGGGAGGAAGTTAGTACTTTATGGAGTAAATTCACTTTTGTGGTTTTATATCTTCTGAGTTTTTAAAGATGTGCCATTCATCATACAACAAAGTTAAGAAGTTCTATTGGCCTGATAGATATGTTTCTTTTATTTTTTGAGGATTGCTTTTTTGATTCCCTTATGTTTAGGCCAGCCAGGATATTGCTGTTGCTAGGTTTTTCTTTGAACTACTGCGATGTGAATAGAATTTGGTCTTGTTGCGACTTCTCTTATTTACTCTTTTATTTTTTCTTCAGTTATTTGGTCCGGTATTTTTATCCTTATTAACATTGATTTCTAAATATTATGTAAAAAACTAAAAATAATGTACAATGGTGTGGACACCTATTAGTCTATTACAATACATGTCAATCCTTTTACTGAATTTCTGACATTGATCAATCCTAGGCCAGGGCTTTCACAGAAATTATATTGCATTGGCATTTGTTAAAACTTAAAAGCAGAGAGTTGTTTTTATGTTTCTTCCTTCTCTTTGTTTTCTCTTGAATCCAAACCTAAAAGAGAAAATCATAGTTACCAAAATGTAACCGTCTTTTCTTAATAGGTAGGGTTGATTCCTGTTAAGACACAGGGTATTGTTTAGTATTTCTACTGGTATAACAGTTGTAACAGATTCTATTCTGTTCAGTAGCATAAGCTAAGAGATACCGCTAGACAACACTCTTTTATTGCATGAAATTAGTAACCTAGATTAATATTTTGTTTTATATAGTCATCGATATTTGTTTATTGGAAAAATCTATTTGGGCATTTATAATTCTATTATCATTTAATTATTAGGTTTTTGGTAATTTAAAGATTCTCATATTCTTGTATTTTTATCTTTGATATCATTCTATTCTATTACATGTCTGAAACAGCTTTGATTTTTTTTATGGCTGCATTTGTGATGCTGCCTTTGTTCTCTCCAAATTTCACTTACATTTGTGGTTAAAACTTAAGCATTTAATACATTAATGTCATCTAAATTGGTTCTTTACATGTAAAACATGCATATTTCTTTTCAATTCCTTTTCAGCTCTTGATTAAATTGCAAATCCTTATACAGGGCTTTCGTGCCAGGTTTTTTGGATAACGACCTGTTTGGTCTTCAAACTTTACAACATCTAATGCGGATGACCCGTACATGGGATTCAACTATGTCAATGATTCCAAAAGTTGGGGATACTATTTGGGGCGATATTGATTGGTCACCTGAAGGGGGCTATATGTGTAGTGCAAAGAAGCTGAAGAACAATGATACTGCTGGACAAAATTTGAATCAAAGTTTGGCCAAGTCAAAAGGTGTGAATTATGAGAGAATGATCTCATTTGGGAAAGATGTGGCTGAGGCACATGAGGTTGAAATGGGAATTGGTCAATTGGGGGTATGAAAGCTGTTGACGATTACAATGATCAATTTTGGATCTACTACATTTTGTTGCCCCTAAGTTGATGGCACGTGGAGGTGCTCATTTTTCACATGGAATAGCTGAGAATCTGGATGACCCGAAATACCAACATTACAAATATTGGTCAAACCCCTTAGAAACAAAGTGAGATTCTTTGAAGTTTCTCTGTTATTTTTAACTGTCTGTTTCTAATTTTTGACATATTTGAATAATATTTAGGTGATGCCTTAATAATTAGGTTGTATAAAACATATTCAATATGTAAGTTTGCAATACGCCCACAACATGAACAATAGTTCCACGTCATCCTCCTAAAATTATGAACAAAAACAATGAAATATTTGCTATTGTTAATTGAATAGGTTTGCATATGCCGGTAAACATTTGCATGCACCAATTCGATTGGTTTAGACGTCTAGTTCATTCCAATTATTTCCAAATACACAGCTCGATTCGATTGAGGGAGTTCTATGTATCAAATTTTGATCGGACAAAATTTACAAGCTTCTAAAATTCAAATGCCCCATACAAAAAATCTTATTTTTGGCCATATGAATTTTGTCAATAAATCTTCTTACTCTTATCATGGTACACAAAACATGCATAATTCTCAAAATCAACATAAAATCCTTCAAATAAATATTTACCATCACTTGGTAAATTTGTATCAAATTCAAGAAAATACAGTCATTAAGTACAAAACATTTTTTATATTGTCATTTTCACATGATTTAACATTCACACCGTCTTTACCATGTCATCTCGATCTAAACATATTCCATCACCCATATTCGCTGTGGTATTCATTGACTTGTCCAAATTAACGAAGTCTTCATATCCAAATTGAGGTAAGTAGGGGCGTACCCAGGAACTATTTACTGCCCGGGCTAAATTATATATATATATATATAATATTTTTTTCTCAGTACACACTAATATTATAAAGCCAACTCCTTAACTATCAATAGTTATTTATCTATTTTTATTTAGTCCATATATTATAATACTTAATTAATGACTCACAAACTCTCTCACATTAAATTTATTAAATTCGTTGTATATTATGGAGAAAACTCTTATGATTTTCTTCCTCAATGTATACGGAATTAATAACATCAGTGCAAGACATGCAAGTCATTCATTAAGAATAAACAAAAATTATACAATTCTTGATAAAAGTATTTGTTTATTTATTTTTAATAATAAGATGACACCAATTCAATAATGGACTACTCAATAATATGAAATACATTGTAAAATTTATACATAAACAATTATTTAAACTTGTAGTAAAAAAAATATATATTTAAACTTGTAAATGGCTTAATTCTATAATGTTAGAAGCCATAATATTATATGTATTTTTAAAATGAACAATAAAACATTTACATTTCACTAAATTTAGATAAAATATCATAGTTTTGTAATATCATCAAACCTTAGGGGTGTTTATGTAATTAGACCTCAAGATGTATTGAATTTAATTTTCTTTTGGAGGGCTGCCCGGGCTGTAGCCCGGGCAAGCCCTCTCTTATGTCCGCCCATGGAGGTAAGTCTCCAATTTTGATGTCATGTGATTGATGCAACTACTATCCATAGACCAAGCATCGTTAGCACACTTAGTAGAATAACATGCAAAAAATAAAATTTCAGATTTATTTATTTATTTATTTATTATTTTTTTTTTTTTTTGTTCCTCGTCAAGTTTTGCATGTTTTTCCTTCAATCTATAATATCTTTCAATATTGCCAAATTTCTTGCAATGATGTCGAAATGAACGCATTACAAAAATATAGAACAATTATGGCCCATTTGGTAATGTTTTTTTTTTTTTTTCTGTTTCTGTTAATGATAACAATTGTATAAGTGGTAGACAATTTAGTAAATTATTTGAATTCTATAAATAATTTAATAGGTAATATGAATTATAATTATAGATGTCTATAAATAAATTTTGATTTTTGATTTGAAATGTTTAGTTGAATGATATTAATTTTAAATTATAATATAATTATACAGGTGATGCATCATGTATCGAATGCACCTTAGATCTCCTCTAGTAAATTAATCTACGATAAGAACTAATTCATAAAGATTTATGCTGATTAAATTAAATTAACATAATTTTTTTTGAAAGATACACAAAATTTACTAAGATCTTTTAAAAAAAACAAAATTTAGTCATGTCTCAATCTCAATCATGAAATATTGTAATAGTTTAAAAAGGAAAAAAAAAAAATCGGTTGGCAAAGTGGCGTGCCCGGGCACGTTATCGTTAGGGTGCAAACATATTGGGCTTTTAACAGGACCTTTGTTCATATTGGGTCAGTCCAACGGCCAAAGCAGGCCCAGAGAAGAACAAATAGTCATCAAATCGTTGACTTTTGATAGATGACCGTGAGTCAACAATTGTTCTTGTTAAAAGGATGTCCTGTCTTTGGAAATCTGTCACCTGTGGATTCAATAGCTTTCCTACTGGCATCGAGGATATTGTCGAGCATACGTAATATGTTTTTTCGACTGAGAATATGTTTATGAGGAACTTGTCTGACTTAGATGCAGACATGACGAAGATGAAAGGTTGTTGGTTACAGAAACATCTCCTGAAATGGAGAGACTCTTCTCCGATCTGGCTGATGTTAAATTTGATTGAAAATCTGAAGATTTTAGGGGTTTTGAGCCTTCCTAATTTTAAAAGTTTATATGAGTGGTCAAGTGCAATCCTTGGATTTCAAGAATCTCACAAGTTTGCATCAGAATTGTTGTCTGCTAATCAAATTTGTGATAGTTTGAAGCAGACAAGCCTATGTTGTCAAAGTTACAGACGTGGCTCTTATTTGAAGTGCTGGAGTTGACAAGCTTTGAGGCTACAACTCCAGCACAAGTATAAGTCACCTTTCTCGTATGTCATCGATTGAACTTGATCATGAAAATATTTTATACTTAAAAGAGTATTGGCATGAATGATGCATCAATGAAATAACAGTCTCAATTTTTAGCTGTATATGCAACTATCTTTGAATCGTTACGCTTGGCTTTTTCACATGCAAATGGCACACCAATGTAGCTACATTCATATAAAATATGAAACAGAACTCAAACTAGGAATTACAGTAGCCAGGAAATTCATAATTATAGAAAAACTTGTAGACATAAAAATATGTAGGTAAGAAATGACCAAAAGAGTTCATGCTGCTCTTTGCTTTGATTCCTTTGTTTGAGACCTTAGCGAAGCCACACTCCACTACTATCACATGGACAAAAAGTGACCTTGGGGCATTTGAACTTCTCAAAATATTTCAAATGTGGGAAATCTTCCTGCAATTCTCTCCAACTAACTTTTAATTCATTCAAGTACTTAAAACGTAAGACCTCAACTGCCCACTTCTCATGCCCCTCTTCTACTTTACCCAGGCTATTGAGTCTGCCTCCTCTGATATAGAGTTTCTGAAGGCGTTTCATGTTTTCAGGACTTAGCGAACTGGGTAGAGTTTCATGGGGGAAACACTGGAGATCGAGTTTCTCTAGTTTCTTAGGAAATCCTTGATTCGCTTGTTCAAACGTAGTTGATCTTTTGAGCATGGTCTTACTCCGTTTAATAATACCTGCTTTAGCTGGACCTCCTTTCGGCTTTTTGTTCTTTTCACTGTCGTCTGCCTTGTTTGGTCTTATTGCCCCGTCATCCTGCTCCTGGCCTTCTGTGTTCTTCTCTTGATTTGTGGACTTTACTGCACTCTTCTCCTTCTTTTTGATATCTCCTTCATCGCCGTTATTTCTTGCTTCACCTCTTACTTCTTTGGAATTCTTGTCTGGTTTGGCTTGTAAAGATTCCCCTCCCCATGCTACTTTCAGCTTTAGTAGCTCTTCAAATTTTCGGAGTGTAATTGACAATTCTTCCAACGAGAAATCCTCACTATTCACATTGATGCTTAGTTTCTTTAGCTTTTTTAATCCTGCAAGGTCGGCAAGGGTACAAAAGCTCCCATGTTTGGCATCAGTAATCACAAACCCCTTCAAGACCTGGAGTTCAGACAGTGATAGCAGCTCCTTAGGCATGTAATCTAGCAAGTAGCACTCGGATATATCCAAATTGGTCAGCATCTTGAGTGAGCCTACTTGTTTGGGAAGATTCTCTAGATTGTGACAAGCTCTGAGATCTAAGATCCTCAAACTTCTGAGCTTTGAAATGGAACTTGGAAGCTCTCGAATACCTGAGATTCCATGAAGGCTAAGAAGCCTTAAATCTTCCATACATTTCAACCCCTTTAAGAACTCAGTGCTTTCTACTTCAATGTGATGATTCTTTCCCGAGCTCTGCTGCCACCTTCCTAAATAGAGAACTCTGAGGTGTTTCATCTTTGAAAACCACTCGAGTGTGAAATCAGGAAACTGGTTACTGACATTGAATAATGTTTTCAGTTTGTCCAGATTCTCTGTTTTCAGTTTGTCCAACTTCTCTGTTTCCAGCCATTGAGCATTTACCAAACATGCCCTGTTACACGGAAAAAAGTTCGAAGTGGGGTTTCCCTCAGGATTGTAATCAAAGAACCCAGCTTCTTTGGCAAGCATAATCACTGCAGAACGTACAAACGTGTGCATTTTAAAGCTGTTGGCTACCTTTCTGTATTTTCTGTTTACAGGTTTGATAAATCCCTTCATCACAAAGTCCTCAAGAATTTCATGAGCACTATCCTCAACTGTCTTCTCCTCATCTAATAAGCGCTCTCCGTTCCACCAATGTACCAGCAGCCTCTTCTTTATTACAGCATCTTCTGGGAACACTGCAAAGCACAACAAACACAGCTGCAATCTGATATGCAAGTTCTCAAACATCACCTGGAATTCTTTGAAAAAGGAGCTTTGCCTAAATTGGTTTCCTTTGTGAAGGTTAGGCAAGTCATCAGTCGCATTGTATGGATTGGATCCAATACTTTTTGGCAAATACCGATTTGCATCAGATTTTGTGGAAGAAATTATGTGCAATGATGAAATCTTGATCTTTAAGTTGAAGAGTTCTTTTCTGATTTCACGAAGCTTGGGTTGAATCTGCTCAGTCTGAATGGAGCCATTGGATTCTTGTGTCTGCAAGATGTTTTCTATGCTGCACTTAAGAGTTTCAATTGGTTTGCCAAGATCATCTTCAAACACTTTGAGTTTGGTTAGTGCACTTTTCATATAATTCAAATCATTGCATAATTTCTCGCGTGGATTGATTTCTTGAAAGCAATCACTGTTGTGATTATTACTGCTGTTTGTGCTTCTTTCGTTCTCATTTTTCTCCTCCTTGTTCTGGTGATTTTCTTGTATGGAAGCTGCTGGAAAAAAGAGCTTTGCTTCCGAGAGATTATTATGCAAATTGGATATGGTTTCAATGAGTCCTTGGATCGTCAGATTCTCGCAAGCATTTGGTTGTGAAGAAGAACTGAATGAAGCCATGATTGAACACAGCAGCTGGGAAAGGGAAAAATAGAAAGAAGCAGCTAAAGATAACTCTTCTGTCACTTCTTGTTTTGATTTACTTAATTATCTTCACTAAAGGCAGAAATAGGACTTTAACTTTTGCACAGACAGGAGGGCCATGGTCCCAACAAATAGCAACGGCTCTGATTTGTTTCACTCATAGCTGAAATTAGTTGGGAGGCTCTCCACTCAAATCCTGTTCTCTGGAATAGAAGAAGCCTCAAAGGCTCTTGATAATGGCTCAAGAGAGTGGAAAGAATCAAAGAGATGGATCTAGCAATGGCCAAGACGAGAAAGACAAGAGCAACATTCGGTCTACCCTTTACAGTCGATTTGAAAAAAAGCTGCCTGAAGAAAATAAGAAATTACTATGGAAAAAGCTTAATCAACTCATCATGTTTTGCCAGAATTCCGAGTGCTACCAAGGAAGTACTTCATCAAATACGATCGAGGATGAACTGCAAAACAATAGAGAGTTTTTCCGAGAGAGATCTCAGTCATCAAAAGGACCATCTACAGTTTATGGTTTTGAAAATGAAGTGTTGTCACTAGAAAGAATGCTTCTCAAGAGTGGGAGTGATGATGATCAATTCAAGGCAATCGGGGTTGTTGGGATGGCTGGTGTTGGAAAAACGACATTGTGCCAGGAAGTTTTCAACAAAGAAGAGGTAAAGAGACACTTTGTTCCTAGGATCTGGGTATGCATGTCTAGGGAGCCAAATGATGATGAGAACTTTAAAGCTGTAATTATTAAAAGAATGCTGGAGTGTCTTGGAGTAGTCGATGAAGTCATCAATTCCTTTACTTCAGATCATCAACTAGTCTATGCTCTTCATATGGAGTTGATGACCAAGAAGTATCTGATTGTTCTTGAAGATTGTGAGGAAACAGATGGGTGGTATGAAAAGCTGTATTGTTGCTCAAGCAATGGTGAAAAATGCGGTGAACAGCTTTATCATGGATTTCCAAAGGGATATGGGGGAGCAGTGATTGTCACAAGTAGGAATGAGGATGTAGCTAAAAAGATGGTTGGGGAAGAAAATCTACTTCAACTTCAGCCCCTTTCGGATCCGGAGAGCTGCTGGTCAATTTACAAGGACTCGGTTGTAGCAGAGGGGGTGGAGTTCATTTCACAAGAACAATTGAAAAAGAAACTCAAAAATAAGTGCGGGGGTCTACCATTAGCAGCAAAACTGATGGGGAAAATTAAGGCTGATCAACAAAGAAATGCAGCTGCACAAGCTCAAGATGCAGCCACCATCAATACTAGTCATGAAATAATCAGTATTTCAAATTAGCATTCCTTCTTCTTCTTCTTTTTGCCTTGAATTTGTTCATGAATTTGCAAAAGTTTGAGAATATGATAATAATTTTGATTATGTTGGGTTCCTAATGGAAACATACATGTTACTTTCTTTTGGCTTTTGCTTTTTGATGAACATTGATATAATCTAAAGTAGATTGGTTTTTTTATTTTTTCCTTGAAAGAAACATCACAGTTTCATAGACATTTAAAACAATAAAGTTTTGTCCAAAAAAGTAGTAAAGTAGCCTTCAATAATTTCATGTGTGGTCTGATATGCTCCTCTTTTTTCCAAAAGTAATCCAATTAAATATATACAACTATATGACAATTGCACCGAAATTATAATTGAGACCGTTCCGTGCAAGACTGTGGAGTTGATAGAGAGGCATCTCTCTGGTGGGCCAAGCAGTGAAGCAAACTGGGCTCCCCGCACATGAAACTACGAAACCAAGCCACTGGTGCGAGCTTTTTGAGAGCATCTCTGCATACAAAGCAAAGCAAGATCTCTGAAAATCTCTCACTTTTGCTTTCCACTTCAATTTAGAAGGTATAATGAAGATAAAAGGAAAGTAAAATAAACATACCAACTCTTTTACTCTCTAATAATTTCCATTACATTTTGGGTTTCACCTCCTAAAGCACTTGCTCCCTCTCTAATGTTTTCCTTCAAATTCTTGGATTTCAGCTACTAAACCGCTTGCTCTGTTGCTTTCCAGTACTGGGTATTTCGTGTTTCGTTCAACTGGTTTCATTGGGCAGTAAATAAGGTTAAACAGGTCTGGTTTCCCATTGCTTCTGCTACTATTCTTGTTCTTCCATGAAATATATTGGGGTCTCAATAGCTATACTGTGAAAAAAAAAAAAAAAAACCCTTCACACTCCTTATAATTTTATTTATCAAACTTTATATGGAACAGTTCCAATTTTCTACTAGTGTATTATTTTCTGATTTTCTGCTATACAGTAATCTGATTCTATGTTTCACAGCTCTTATAAACGCACCTTTTTTTTTCTTCTTGTTTGCAGTTCTTTTATTTAGTGAATTTATGTTTATAATTGCTGAATTAATTAACAAGTGAGTAGAAATGGTAACCCTTGTCTGGCTGATTAGTATTTGTAGTGGGTTTCCCTTTCGAATTTGAAAGTTCGAAGTGTGAGAATTGATTCGATCGTGTATTATTTCTTTATTTGTTTATTATTTGCATCAGCAATGGACTCGGTGACAGCGGAACAACATATGGAAGACTTGGGGACAACGGGACAGCGTACGGAAGACTCAGGGATTACAGAACAACGTACGGAAGACTCGGGGACAACGGAACAACGTACGGAAGACTTGGGGACAATGGAAGAGCGGAAAAGTCACATATTGGAACTATTGGGAAATGATGGTGTTTCCACAGTTGTTCTTGTTGGGGACACAGGAATGGGGAAAACATGGATGGCAAGAGAAATAAGTGAATGTGCTGTCCGCAAAGGCTCGTGCTATGAGTCTCTTTGGCTATCAGTGACTGAAAAGTATGACATCAACTTGCTTTACAAATCCATTGCTCATCAGTTGTCTCTAAGTTTCATTACTGAGGAGTGGGGAGATGAAGACGAATACATTGATTCAAATAGGGATGTAAAGGTAACACCAATAACTCTAAAATACAAAATATTCTTTCCATGATATATTTCCGAATAGAAATTAAATGGTCTTATATTATAGTGTTTCGTATCATCTTCGCATCTTTGTGTTGTTTTATTTATTTTTATGAAGGTAGTATAATTTTGTACAATTAAAAAATAAAAATAAAGGTAGTACGATATAGGGCCCAATAGAATAATTTTTTTTTTTGAAGCAATAGATACCTTTCTCATATGATCATGGTAATGGATATCAATTTGCAAATGGGGAAAATCATACGAAAAAATGACAAGTCTTTGTATAATTATTTGGAAAAGGTAGGTGGATATTGGGTAGTGTTGAAAGCTCTTTTGTCGGTGAAATCCTTTTCTACTTGATTCAATTTCTTCTTTTCTTCACCTACAAAAAAAAATGACTGAAATAATCTGAATATACCACATCTTTTACTATAGGATATGCAAATAGAGGAAGAGGAACCGGAAAGTTTGAAGCACAAGATAAAAGCAAAACTTGAAGAAAAGAGATCTGCATTGCATGAAGAGAAGAAGTATCTTTTGCTTGTTCTGGATGTTGAGGGAAATAAGATGAAGGATAATGATTTGCCGAATATTTTCAGAGCTGCGCTTCCTTCCGGTGACTGCAATCCTTTAAAGATATTAATTACAAAAAGAAAGAGTGAGGAAGCCCCTATTAATGAGGAGAACAATAAGGTGTCATTTGATCCCCTATCTCTTGAAGAATCGTTAACTATATTGGAAAACAGCATAGATAAAAAAATTAAGGAAATTCAAGGTTTCAACGATTTGTTTGATGCAAATGCAATAGCCCGAAAGAGCATGGGTTTGCCTGCTGCAATCACTGTGATAGCAGGAGCCTTAAATTATATAGCAAAAGATAGTTCTGGGGATTGGACACTGGAAAGTGCGTTAGAAAAAGCATCTAATTATGAGAAAGCAGCTAAGGGTGTAAATCCGCTAATTTCTTGTGCATATGAGATGTTGCCCGGCACTGTTATACAAAACTGCTTCTGGCATAGCGTGCAGTTCTTTCACAAACATGGTGGCATCCATTACAATGAGTTAATCACTCACTGGATAATGGAAGGCAATTTTGATCCCTTTGATCATATTGAGAAGGCGTACAAGGAGGGACATTGTGTTTTAATGGAGCTACTAGATCGTGGCATGTTGAAGATACAAGATGACAATATTGTTTCCATAGAAGGAGCAGCACTGAATATGATTGATTCCCGCCCTCGAGGGTATGGAGGGATAGCCAATCTTGGATTGGCAAGTGTCCTTGGGAATGGTGAATGGGAAGGTCTTGGGCGAATAAGACAAACAGAAGGCATGATAAAAACATTATGCAATCCTAAACATTGGCAGAAAGTCTCCACACTACTGATCGATGGAAGTTGTCTCTCCCTAGAAAGCCATGACAGTTTCTTGGATTGCATGCAGGAACTTCAGGTTCTTGCTGTTTTCAATCCCAAGTTCACATCGATAACCTCATCCTTGGTAAAAATGGACAAACTGCTTGTCCTACTATTGAGAAGCTGCAATTTGCTGGAGGACATCGCTCACATCAAGAAACTTAAGACATTAAAAGTTCTTGAGATATCTGGTGCTAGTCAAATAAAATCTCTGCCAGAAGAACTATTTGATGGAATGACTGATCTTCAAAGCCTTAACCTATCTGGACTTGAAATCCAAACACTTCCTTCTCTTTCCAATCTAAAGAAACTACGTTTGCTCATCCTCAGGCGTTGTTCTTGTTTGAATAAATTGCCAAGCCTAAAAGAACTTATCAATCTTGAGATACTTGATCTTTCTGGTGCTTCCTCTTTTGTGAGATTCATTGACCCTACTCTATCATTTCTTTCAAATATTCAAATGATTGATCTTTCTGGCACCGCAATTGTACGGCTACCAAAATTCAAAGATCTTCCAAATCTGACACAAATTTTATTAAGAGACTGCTGTGGCATACATATGCTTCCCAACTTGCAGCAATTACCTAGTCTCCAAATTCTTGATCTCTCAGGAGCCATCACTCTCAATAAATTTAATTGTATTTCCATGGCAAGTTTGGATGATTTTAGAATCCTCGATCTTTCAAAAACTTTAATCAGTGAGTTACCATCCATCCCTTCAAGTCTCACTGAACTCAAGTTGATTGGTTGTTCTGAGCTTCTAAAACTGCCATGCACTACCGCACTCAAAAACCTCGAGTTACTTGATGTTTCCAATTCTTCCAAATTGTCTGAAATTGAAGACAAATCCTTTCAACATCTGACATACCTTCACTATCTCAACCTCTCTAAAACAAAAGTTGAAAATTTACCATCCCTTTCCAACCTTAAAAACTTGCGCAAGCTCTTGCTAAAAGATTGTTCATCGTTAAAAAATCTCCTGGATTTGGAAGGACTTACTGGACTTGAGGTGCTTGACATCTCAGGTTGTGAGAATTTGGACAAGTTGCCCAACTTGAATGCCTTTAAAAAACTTGAGGTTCTTGATCTTTCAGGTTGTAGGGCGTTGAAGGTTGAAGGAAATGTGTCCTTTGAGCACATGTCTCGTCTAAGGAAACTCAGCCTCGATCAATGTGGTGGTTTGAACTTGAGTGAAATTGCTGCTAAAACCTTGGAGTGTATGACTCATCTTCAAATTCTCAAGCTCTCTGGAATTACAGAAGATATGTCATCAATATCCTCCAAGCTCACTACCCTCACCAATCTCATTCAACTTTCATTGAAAGATTGTCAAGGCTTAAAAACATTGCCATCTTTGGAAGCTCTTTCAAAACTTGAGGTACTGGATCTTTCTGGAACAGCTGTTGCATCTTTACCAGTTCTTGAAAAACTTAGCAACATTCGGGAGCTTTTGTTGAGTGGGTGTTCGAGCTTAAAAACATTGCCATCGCTGAAGGCACTTATTCATTTGAATGTTCTTGATATATCAGAGACTGGAATTATAGAGTTTCCTTATGAAATTTCAGAGTTGACTTGTTTAAAGCGACTTGTTCTGCCACATTTGAACATTAAGAGAGAAGTTGACTGGAGGAAGATAAAACGCCTACCAGAGGATGTAGACTGGGGTGGCTGTGGTATTTCCATTCCCACTGAGACTGGAGCAAATGGTCGAAAGCTTTCTATACTGGTGGAAGGTACCCAGTTTTTCCATTTTCTGAAGGAAAATCATGAGTTACAAGAAGCATGCTTCAAGCAAATCTCTTTCTCTGTTCGTCCTCCCAGTGAGCAAGCAAACAATGGAGAGAAATTTTGTTATAGTGATGAAGTTATGTTCAGCAATTACAGACATTTTTCTCGTTATAGAAAAGATGCCCTAGCTTTGGAAATCAGAGGATTTAATAGTTTTCCTACTGGTCTAGAGGATGTTCTCATGCATACAGAATATATTTCTTTGACTGATAATATGTTTATGAAGAACTTGTCGGATTTAGATGCGGTCCCTCTGACGAAGGTAAAAGGTTGTCGGTTACAGGCATGTCCTAAAATGGAGATCATCTTTAGCGAAAAGAGAGATTTTGAATTGGCCAAAAATCTGGAGATTTTATGGGTTTCAAACATTCCTAATTTGAAGAGATTATATGGTGGGGAAGTACAATCTGTGGATTTCAAGAATCTCACACATCTGCATTTAGATTGTTGCCCAAAGCTTGAAAATGTTTTTCCTTCTTCCCAGTTTCCAGAAAACCTCGCAATCCTTCAAATTAAATTTTGTGATAGTATGAAGACTGTGTTTGAACACAAAAAACCAGACGAGTGCAAATTGTCTAAGTTACACACATTGCTTCTATTTGAATTGCCAGAGTTAACTAGCATTGGGATTACGTTGCAACCTCTGCGAAAAGTTAAAATCAGGAAATGCCCAAAGCTGGATATTTCGGAAGAGAGACTCAAATCTGAAGAAATAACAAGTCATCAAAATGAGTGAGATATAGCTGCTTTCTCCACCGGCTATCAGGTTTGCCTTTGGATTCTCTTCCTCTCACTTTTTAGTAAACCTTTATTCATGTATATTTTGTTTCTAAACAAAATGGATTGATTTTTTTTTGTGTGTCCTGTTACAAACTAAACAAATTTGAAATTCAGTTGTAATATTTTTTGACTAAGCAATTTATTTCGAAATCGATGGTGTAAAATTATGGATATCATGAGGAACTCGAGAAACATAAAACGTGGTATTAGCTAATTGGCTGCCTCGGTTGTGATATTATTATAGAAAATACCATATTGTTTATGTTCCTATCTTATGTACCCTGATAAAAAAACCACTTCTCTAGAGTTAATACGGCACTTATAACATTTTAGAATTGAAAAGGCTAAACTGGAAAAGACTTATCTGTGCATGTTTTTCAAAAACGAAATTAATTAACTTCCAATTTCTGCTCAAGAATGATATGACAAGATTGCTAATTGATTTTAACCATATTGCATACTAAGAACAATTGAGATTGGAGAAATTTTGATTTTCTTTCACTTCAGATGGAGAAATTTTGGTTTTTCTAGGATACATATGAGCTAGCAGTTGCAACCAAGGTCTGGCAATATCTTCTATGTTTATTAGGTAAGACTTCCTTGTCACCACTAAAAGCTTTTCAAGAATCTTGTTTCCATTACTGTTATAGATGCTGCAGGAGTTCAGAAAGACGTGCTAAGGAGAAGAATGTTCATTCTAAAGAGAATAGCACAGTGAATTCTGATTGTGGTTATGTTGGCTTTCAGCTTGCGAGTTGAAATAACTTATTAAGTTGAAAAGATCTTATGCTGGAAAACTATGTATATAATATGATCTTATGCTTGCAAGGAACAAATCTCTCCTTAGTTCTACTATACCCAAATATAATAATAAAATCCATAAACAGTACATTTGTTACAAGTATGGAACAAAAAATATTAGCCAGAAAACAAAAACAAAAACAAAATAGGAAAAATCAATTAAATATAGCAGTGAAATAACTCATTAATAGCGTACATGATCATGATGCTCCTGATTGATCCTTAATTTGTTGAAGATTCGAACCAAACTCCACTGCCATTTGAACCTATCTAGATAATTAAACTTTGGAAATAGTGCCTTTAATTATCTCCAATTGATCTTTTGTTCACTCAAGTACTTCAATTTTCTCCATCACATACAAGATATACAGCTGTAATAAATAATCACATGTCAACTATTGTAAAACCATCAGGAGTCCAACAAGGAAACAAATAGATCTTCTCTCCAATATATCAGGCTATCAAAGTCCAAAGCAGATTTGGAATCAATAGCATTAAACATGTGATAATACCAAATAGGAAAAGAGTCCTAAAATCAACTATGTACTCCTCTACTTGTACGCCACAATTTAAAACCCTAGCAGCATGCACTATGTATAAATACATGCACCTACAAAAACGTAGTAAAAGGGAGGTGAGATCTTAGCAATAAAGAGAGAGACCAAAGTGTGTATTACCTTACAAAATAGTGGATTTGACTCAGTTGCAAAGGCAACAACCCATAGACGTTTCTCCAATCATCGGAGTTTTACCACGTATCTTGTTTTCTTTTATCGTTTGCTTTCATTACGCTTCTTATTACACTTATATTTCTAGGTTTTATCAACCTAAATCGTTGACCGGTTGACCACCAAGAAATCAACGTCAACAAAACCAACACTTAACCGCAGTTGCCAGTGTCACAACCGTTACGGTTGCTTGCCAGCTTGGGTAACCCTCTTGGTTAGTTTCAAAATTCAAAAACTTAACCAAGGGTTAAAAACAAGGCATGACGTCAGCCCTGGGTCACCCAACTGTTCTAGTCCCATCAATTAGACTTCCCACTCTAAGCATACGAAATGTTTAAGTGGCGAGCCACCTCAGGCATCGTGTAAATGTCGGCTACTCCGTTATTTGTCAAAATCTGGAAACGACGCGATAAAAAATATATACACGACATTGCAGAAAATGAAGGGTGATACCTTATCGAACCTACATTCAACTCGACAGAGAAAAATGACTTTTCTAAAATAGGTAATCGATTCGACATCTTGTCGAATCCACATTCGAGTCAACAAATTTCACTCTCCAAAATCAGTGAATACTTCCTTAGAGAGTGAGGGACAAACTATAGTAGAGAAAAATGGCTCCTAGGCCCAACCGCTTAGAAGCCCGAACTAATCAAATGTGGATCCAAGAACAGCCCACGTAACATGGGTCGGCCCGCCCGCTAGCATCAAGTCATTTTGACTTGGTCGTTAATTTCGAGCTGGTAAGCAATTAAGGAAGATAACTCAGCCGGATTCAAACAAATCCATGATTCCATTTCCCAGGAAATCCGGTCGAGATTTCTAGGATCAGATACTCCACAATATCTACGCCCAGCAGTCCCAGCATTTATAAATAGAGGCATTTATAGGCGTGAAAACTCCATGTTCTCTGAAATCCAGATAAAAGCTTTGGCGTGTTGAAACTCTGATCATATATGAACTTCGATCGCCGGAAATTGTTCATTCTTCCAATCACGATCAATCGATGTTTAAACGCTCAACCCAATCTCATCTAAGGCTATGATTATATAACCCCCTTTCAATTCTCTTGTTTTCTATCGTTTTGTGTTATTTTCTATCTTTTTGCATAGCATTTGACATGACAGATTCGACGGGTTAGAACCAAATTGCTTGGGCCTGATTCGAACCTGATCCGACCCATCTCAATTGTAGATCGACCACCTACAAGCATCATAACTTCTACATTTTAGTTAAAATTTAAATTAGTCACACGTAAGACAAAATTAAGGGTAACATGGTAATATGAGGTAAAAATTAAATTACTCACACAAAAGACAAAATTCAAGGTAAAATGGTCTTTTCAATGAGATCAGCACACATCAGGGGCATTAAGGTTATTTAATAAGTTTGACATGATAGAATTTGTCCTTTTGACGGATTTTGTCAAAGAATGATTAAAAATTATAATTCCAAAAAATCGTGGACTAAACACATATTAAGGCAAACTATATGGATTAAAATACAATTTTCCCTAAATATAATTTACAAATAATTTGGATATTTTTTCCACTTTAATGTGAAGTAGAATCAATTAATCTAAGAAAAAAAGAAAAAGAAAAAGAAAAAGAGAATACTTGTTGTTGGCAGTTGATTTTGTAAGGCAAAAGCTCCTTAGATAGATGCGTACAAGGACAAGAAAACTTGGACAGAAATATAAGAGTCTAGGAAAGGCGATTCTATCTTGGACATGGAGAAAAGTGAACTTCTTCTTATAGGAAATGTCCAGAAAGTCCTTCAGGAGATGACACTTGATAGGCCTACATATATACTTTGCCCTTTTTCTGATCTGGTCAAGTTTCTTATCCAGTTATCTAGGGGATATCTAATAATTAAAACCCGATGAAAATTGGGTCGGGTGTTAACACATTTACTTTACTAATTAATATGATATGATTATACAATCATATTTATTCAATTGGATTGAAAATATATAATGCATGAGATGTAATTTTAAACTTATAAATAGGTAAAAGATAATACCACAAGGCACAAGCTGATCTATTTTATCTATTACATTATGCATGATTAAATTTAAGAAATTGGGAGACAATTATCTGACCCGCATTATATTAGTGAAGGTAACTTTGAGTTGGCACTATATGAAATGAAATAAATGGAATAATGATGTCTACCTTTTCTGTTCTTTGTCAATTGCCAATAAGAATGTGACATGTATTAATGCTAGTGAGAATTCAACTAACTAACTAAGAGCATCTCCAATGCTATTATATGTTTGGAGAAAATGGAGTGCCACATAGGATAGATATTAAAAAAATTAGAAAAAGTCTCTCCAATGCTATTATCTAAGTTGAATATGGAGATGATGTGGCCAAAAAAAAGTTAGAGAATATGGAGTTGGGTTTCTGAGAGCATCTCCAATGCAAATATGCATTTTTGAGCTTCTAAATAGTGCCACATCAGCATTTCTATTAATTATGGGCCCACTTTTGAAAAAAAAAATTAGAGAAATGTATATTCACATCTCCAATGCAATTATCTAAAGTCAAATATGCATCTATTTTATGTCCAATCATAATAAAACAATTATTACACTCTCTCTCCTTTTTTATTTTACAATTAAATGAGGTTTAATCTTATTAGTGGAAATAGTTGAAAGCCTTAATCTTATTGGTGGAATGAGTTAGAAATCCTAGTCAGCATTTCTAGGAGAGTTTCTAAAATTAGAAACCCAACTCTATATTCTCTAACTTTTTTTTTGCAACATCATCTCAATATTCAACTTAGATAATAGCATTGAAGAGAGTTTTTCTAACATTTTCAATATCTATCCTATGTGGCACTCCATTTTCTCCAAATGCATAATAGCATTGGAGAAAATGGAGTGCCACATAGGATAGATATTAAAAAAGTTAGAAAAACACTCTCCAATGCTATTATCTAAGTTGAATATGGAGATGATGTGGTCAAAAAAAAGTTAGAGAATATGGAGTTGGGTTTCTAATTCTAGAAACTCTCCTATAAATGCTGATTAGGATTTCTAACTCTTTCCATCAATAAGATTAAACCTCATATAATTGTAAAATAAAAGAGGAGAGAGAGTGTAATAATTGTTTTATTATAATTGGATATAAAATTGAAAGTTCTACTCAAATAAACTAGGTGTGTTATCAATATTAATCTGGGGGGTTAATAGATTTTAACAAATATTACTCAATTTTCGCAAGCAAGTCAATTTTACGAAAATGCCCATAACTGGTCAAAATAATATATCAAGTGTAATATGTGTGAAATTTAAATAACACAAGATATATACGTGGAAACCCAACCACTGGGAAAAACCACGGGCTGTATAGTGCGCTACACTCGGAACTCGAAATCACTAATTGAAATGAAGTTTACAACCTATGTAGATCTTGTCTAACACTCCGGTCTGTAACCCCTCACTTCTACCCAGCAGGCCTTTATTAGCAACCCTATTCCAATTTGCTTGAGGCCTAAGCACTCTTAGCCCCAAGACTTACTTCTCTATGAAGAGAAACAACCTAAGTGAATATGTATGAATATTCAAAATGCAAATTAGAGCTAGGTTACTCTATATGCTTATCTAGGATACTGATATTGCAATTAAAACAATCCTAGATATAAATGGCTAGATGACATGTCAAATAGCTTAGCTAATCAAGATTAATCAAAAACCTAATTAGCTATCACAATACAACACTCAATCAATTCATCACAGTTAATTCTCTAATCTTGTATTTATCATATGATCAAAACATACAAGTAAATTAAAAGAGAATAGCTTGATAGTAAAAATACTAAAATAAGATGAACTTAATCAAAATCTTACCAAGCAAGTTGTGATGATGCAAATCCAACCATGGATGCATTTTATATAGTAATAGAAGATGCAATATGAAATATGATGCAAAAGGGATTTGATTTGAGTGGTAAAAGGTGAGTTCTTGATTTGATTTTCTCTCAAATCTCTCTCTCTCTCTGAAGAATATGGAGCCTCTCTCTCTAGGGTTTGATTTTGTGGCACAGCCCTCAAAATGATGAGAAAGATATGTATTTATAATGCCCAAGTGAAACTATGTCGTTTTGGAAGAAATGGAAAAATGATGGGCATTTTCGCGGTACTCGCGTCAGTGCAGCGACTCAAGATTCGAGAGCTTCGAAACATGACCAAACGACATCGAAACCTTTCATATGATATATCGTTAGAAAGGTATAGATGTCTACTTTCTATTCTATTGTTTTTATAGAATGACATTTCGATGTCTGTAGAAAAAGTTATGGTCAATTGAGTGACCAAAGGTCAGAAACGGACAACAACAGAGTTGCCCTGTTTTGGTTGTAACTTTGGAGATTTTAAAACCAATTCAAACGGTCATGAAATATTACGAATAATATACCGTTGGAAAGGTATGGGTGTCTAGTTTATACATAAATTTTCAAAACTCATTTTGAAGCTTTGTATAAAAAGTTATGGTCACAAGACCATGCAAAGGTCAGTTTTGAAAAACATTTAAAACATTTAAATCTAATCTTTTGAAACTAGACACTTTACTCCAAACAATCAAATCAAAACTACCACTTATCTAAGAGAAGAATGAGACCTTCTCAAGTGGTCAACTATCGCGCTAAGACATGCACATCATCGTGCAAGCGCGGACGTTTCCGATCACACAAACGGAAACGAATTACACCACACTTAAGACTAATAATGAAGTGCAAGTGTGGAAAGTGAATGCATCCTAATGCCTAAACATGTCATGGCATTTCAATGAACAATATGCAATCAAAATAAAACATGCAAGAAGAGATGTTCAAGAACATGCATGCACACATATAAAACACACAACATACAAGAATAAGATTTATGCATGAGTTGTGTGTGTGTGCAACTAATCTCTTCAAAGCAAATTAAGCACATAGAAGTTTAGCTTTGGTGCTTATCAACCTTGAGGACATGAGAGGGTCTTGAGCTTGAATATCAATCACTTAAGCTACCCTTACATGCAATCCCCAATACGTGGTTTGTCCACGAAATAAGCCAATCAAGATATGTGAATTCTTAGAAAAATGAATGTATATTTGGCTTTAGATAATTGCATTGGAGATGTGAATATGCATTTCTCTAAAAAAATTTCAAAAGTGGGTCCATAATAAATAAAAATGCTGATGTGGAACTATTTAGAAACTCAAAAATGCATATTTGCATTGGAGATGCTCTAATTCTAGAAACTCTCCTAAAAATGTTGACTAGGATTTCTAACTCTTTCCACCAATAAGATTAAATCTTTCAACTTTTTCCACTAATAAGATTAAACCTCATTTAATTGTAAAATAAAAGAGGAGAGAGAGTGTAATAATTGTTTTATTATGATTAGATATAAAATGGATGCATATTTGACTTTAGATAATTGTATTAAAGATGTGAATATGCATTTCTCTACAAAAATTTCAAAAGTGGGCTCATAATGAATAGAAATGCTGATGTGACACTATTTAGAAACTCAAAAATACTTATTGCATTGGAGATGCTCTAAGAGTATCTCCAACGGTAATATGGCTTGCATTTGAAAAAAATGGTAATATGTCAACATTGTCAAGTCAATTGATTCATATGTGGTATATAATTAAACTTGATAGACATCCAAATGAAAAGGTGATATTCAATGTTTGATTTGTAAAATACATATTTTTAATGACATGTCAATTTATTATTCGTCTCCTTAAATATACTTTAGAATTGTTGAATAAAATAAAGTAGAAGAAAAGAGTGGTTGCTGATTGAACCAACAAGATGGTTATCCAATAGACCCTCTGAAATCAGAGAGTCATGTTGACAGCCTCTGAAAAAAAAAGTTATCATTTTAGCTTGAAGTTATATTAGAGATTTAAAGAAGTTGCATTGGAGATGAATTTTTTTTTAACAAAGTGGTTGTTCATCCTATGTGGCATCTAAATTTTTCACAACCCATATTATCATTGGAGATGCTCTGGGGGGAGTAGGGTATTAAATTCAGATTTCATTGGAATTCGATGGATTTGTTTTAAGTGATGAATTTCGGTGGAATTCACAAATCCCACAGATTTTGAAGGAATTGTGTAAAGAGTTCGTTGGATTTCTTTAGAATTCATTAGGTAGAATTGGATGGATTTAGATGGATTTGTCTTAAAATAAAAATAAGAAATTGAAGTTTAAAATGGTTTGATTTGTCTGGTAGAATATTCATGTGGGATTTTCTCAGATTTTGCGCGTGTAATACATGTTCCTTCGATTTCTCCAAGCAAAGCTCTTCGCATCGCAATGCCTATTGTGTCGACTTGACCTTTCATAAGTGGAGACAGAATAAAGCGTCCAACCGAATGCAATTCAATTGTTTATTTATGGAATTTCAATGAAGAAATTTTAAAGTTCAAACAACCCATTTTCAAAATCTCAAGTGGATGAATAAAATTCTTGAGAAAGTATTTGATTTCTCTATCATTACCAGCCATATTATCTACGGAATTCGAACCTGAACTTTTTTTTTGATTCATTATTTCTTGTCCCTTATTTCTTATTCTTATTTTAGCATATCAATTTATGTCTAGTCTATTCTTTTTTTAATACCCAACCGCCGGCCCCCCCCCCCCCCCCCCCCCCCCCCCCCCTTTTATTTTATGGATGAATTCCGCATATTTTCTTTTCACATCTAGGATTTACATATACAACGTATATTCCTGTAACCAAGGAAAAAAGTTCATGGTAAAGGCAAGATACACTCGAACCGGACAAAACCGTGCTCGAAAAATAGAATATATATTCTTAATTTTTTTTTTATTTTTCGAGTATGGGTTTTTGTCGGTAATCAGTAAGTAAAAAAAATGTATTCAAAATAGATTCATGTGGGGTTTTGGGGAACGTATCAATATCAATAAGCTAGACCCATGCTTCGAGTTGTTTCATGCCATAAATAAACTCGAACACTCAAGAAATCCGTTGGACAGGCGGATTCACATCTCTTACAACCAACACAATCCTCCATTCTTGGAGCAGAAGCAATTTGTTTAGCTTTACATCCGTCCCAAGGTATCATTTCTAATACATCCGTGGGACATGCTCGGACACATTGAGTACACCCTATACATGTATCATAAATCTTTACTGAATGTGACATTGAATCTATCCATTTCTGAATTCATAAATTTTCGATCTAGTAATTTTGGAAATGAATCATATATTGAAACACCAGATCAATCAACGATTTACCAGAATTTTGGAATCAATCCATTTCTGGATCAACTGATAAGAGGGAACAAAGATACTTTGATTTTTTACGTTTTCGCCGATATGATCGAGGTTAGGACGTATTATAGATGCTAATTTGAATTTATGAATATTCTGATTTTGAAATACTATTTTATTTATTCAACAAAGTCGATTGATTGATACGAATTGATTTTCTGTTACGATAAATTGACGAAACAATAGCTTATCCTAGGAATAAAAAGTAGGTATGAATAGAACAAAAAAGGGGGGAGTCGTAAAGAAAAAGTTATACAAAACTATATAGGAGTCATCCACACCCTCAATAGATAAATGATAATTCAAAATAGATAAATAGATATCTAGAAAAAAAAAAAAAGATATAGAAAAAATAGATATATAGAATCAGTAGAATAATAATATTCTGTATATTATATTCTATATAATAATAGTATCGAATATATTAATAAAATTAGGTTAGAAAAAAAACAATTTCTAATGTCATTTGATTTTCAATTCAAAACAAAAAACTCTTATTACCTAATTAAGAGTAAGATATTTATTATTGAATGATAATCCACTTTCTTTATTATTCTTACTTCTTTTATTTTTATTCTTATATTGTTCTTATCTTCTTCTTCTAATTTCTTTTTTAACAAAAAAAGAGTCTCTTAAAAATTTAAAAATCCCCGAAAGATTCGTTAGAATCCGACCCAAGAGCAGGAATTCTTATAAAAAGGGGCCTTCTTGGGAGATATAGAAAGATGCAAGATTCTATATTTTCTATATTTGAAATATATACATATAGAAGAGGCGAACAGAACATGAAATTCGTTTTATTTGCCTTGCCTCCTAATTCGAAGGAAGAATTCGCTTTGTTGTTTTTTTACCGATATTAATTCGAATAGCGCGTAATGCTGCATCTCTTCCGAGACCCGGACCTTTTATCATGACTTCTGCTCGTTGCATACCTTGATCTGTTACTGCTCGAATAGCATTTCCTGCTGCGGTTTGCCGATACAATAAGAACTGCTTATTTATGTCCATGATATGAAATAAAAATTAGGAATCAACTTATGTAATAAAGTGGATCCCCTAAGGTATTGAGCAGCGGTGTAGCATCAGATCCCAAAGACAGTAAGTCTTTTCTTTCTTAGGAAGAAAAGACTTTTTCAAAGATTCTATATAAATTTTTAGACGAAACCGAGATAGGTACCTTTCAGAAAATTCTAACGATAGTAGAAATGCTTTTCTTTTATGTTATTCTTCTGACGGTGGGAGAAAAGATAAAATGAAAGCTGATTATTAATTTAATCAAAAGTCAAGTTTGAAACTCATGCTCATGAAATTAACCTCTTTTGGTTAGGATAAGAAATCTCATTCAATTCGATATAGTCGATTAAAAAAACGGGGACACAAAAAAATTGATTGCCGAGCCATATGAGGTGGGAAACTCTCAAGTACGGTTCTAAGGAAAGGAATTGACCCGCCTATTCCAACCGGGGAGAACAGGCCATTCGACAGGGAGATTCTGAAATTGCGGAGGCTTGGTTCAATCAAGCCGTTGAGTATTGGAAACAAGCTATTGCGCTCACTCCTGGTAATTATATTGAAGCGCAGAATTGGTTGAAGATCACGGGGCGTTTCGAATAAGAACTCTCTGTTTATTTATTTCGTTAGAATTTATATATCTATTTTTTTGTTATAGTTATAATTAATTGTTTGTTGGCTTCATCAGTTTTTAATAATAAGACCCTTTTTCTGGGAAGACCCAATCAAAGAATTTCATTATATCTTTTCTAAGGCCGTTCTATTTCGTCTGGTATTTCGTAGGGAGAAAGGATACATA